>JASDQU010012492.1:0-21969 GCA_032191745.1 Picea mariana
GCAAAAACTATCCTCGAAAGTGGTTTCATTTTTTAACGAGCTTGAAATCAAAAAACCATGCTCAAAGACCTCTGTTTCATTTTTTAACGAGGTTGCCTCAGAGATGCAAAAACTATCCTTGAAAGTGGTTTCATTTTTTAACGAGCTTGAAATCAGAAAACCATGCTCAAAGGCCTCTGTTTCATTTTTTTAACGGGGTTGCCTTAGAGACGCAAAAACTATCCTCGGAGTCTTCTTGATCATGGATTCCAAGAGGACAATCCTCCAAAAGGAGACCATGTCAAGGGACAAAACTCGGTCATGGCTTCCAAGAGGTCTCTGCTGGAAGGAAGAAACACACTCTGGAAGGACACCATGTCGAGGGTTGCGACAGAAGTAAAGAGATTAGGCTCTAACAACCCTATCGAAGAGATCACCATGTCAACTATTGGATCTAAGTCATTAGTATGGTCACCAATTTTGTTATCGGATAAATCGGTAGGTGTGGACACTAACTGATCTCCCTAGATCCACCTAGATCTAGAACAAAACACACCAGAACATGACACTTTCCTTAAGTTTTAAATATTGAATTTACTAACTAAAGATGGATAGGTGACATACCGTTTAAACGTCGCTTCCTCTCACTATCGCCATCCTAGCTTCGTTCCAACTCNTGAAAGAGAGATTACAACCATGGCCTTGATGTCGTAAGGTCCCTTCCAACTATCCTTCGTTCCCCAGACACTTCTTTTTCCAAGGATTTTGAGACCATGGATCTGATAGCTACTCACAATCTATCTTGACAAAGAAAATCTCAAAGCCACTCTAACCAAGCTAACAATCCCAAGCCAAAAACAACCAACTTTCTCCATGAGAGCTCCTCTCCTTTTATAAGTTGAAGAGGATAAGGTGAGGAGGTTAGGATGATCCCACTAAATCATGAAAGCGAGTAAGATCCAAACCATTCGGATGCCACCTCACCATGGAAGTTTCCCCTTCTAGAAGCATCGAGAAGATGCTCGTTTTTCCCACGTATGAGAATTCTCACACCCTGCTTATAGAGCAACCTGCAAACCTCTCGCAACCCAGCTATAGTGCAGCCTGCGAGAATCAGGCATTCTCACACCGTATCCATAGTGCAACATGCGAAAATCATCTTTAATGGGGTTTTCATAAAGGAAAATGCAACTTCTTTTCTCAGGAAAAGTTATTCTCCCTTCTTTCTTCGGGAACTCAGGCCACTAACCCCTCTGAAGACTACAGACAGATTTATATCATTAACGGTCATAGGGATGACGAAAATAATGTGTAACATTGGGCCTTGCCAATTTCTACCACAGGTTGGTGTTGGGATTCTCCCATATTGCATGGGCCCTTAGCCAAATAACCAGGGGTGGTGGTAAGGATAAATTTGCGTGGGACCGGTCCCAACAACAAGCATTCGACAATTTGAAGTAGATATTGTCCTCAGCCCCAATACTTTCACTACCAAACCTGCAACAACTCTTTGAGATTGAGACAGATGCTTCAGACTATGCGTTGGGCGTTGTTCTCACTCATCACGACCACCCCGTGGCCTATCACAGTGAGACACTATCAGATTCTATCTGTAAGTACCCTACTTATGACAAATAAATGTACTCCATTGTGAAATCCTGCCGCCAGTGGAGACAATACATTCTTGGGAAGGAGACAATCATCCACACTGATCATAAGCCACTGCAGTTCATGCAAACACAAGGAAAATTGCAGAATGATTGCCATCAAAAGTGGTCCACATACTTGTAGTAATTCCACCTCAACATCAGGTATAAAACAGGAAGCACCAATCGTGTTGTTGATTGCCTCTACAGACCGCCAGATGTGGCACTCACCACGGTGCTAGACTCCTGCGGCCATGAGACCCCTAGATGGCCCCAACTCTATGAGACAAACCTGGACTCACCTACCAAATGTTGGGTGCAAATGCAGTTGTCGATAATTCCCATCTTCAGGATGGGTTGTTGTGTCGTCTGGGCCATATCTATGTTCCATCAAGTGAGCAAGCGAAGTTGATCTGGGAAGCCCACTACAGTCGGGTGGCAGGAGACTTTGGTGTCAAAAAGACAGTGGCGATGCTACAGAAACATTTCTACTGGTTGAAACTTCGACAGGAGGTCAACAAGTATATTAGGTCCTACACTGCCTGTGTTATTGCCAAACCGACCACTAAGAAACAGGGCCTATACACCCCTCTTCCTACTCCTAACAGGCCATGGGAATCCATCTCAATGGACTACATGTCGGGCCTTCCGTCCACCAAGCGGGGAAATGACTGTGTTTTTTTGGTTGTTGATTGCTTTTCTAAGATGGTGATTTTGGTTGCCTGCAAGGAGAACATCACAGCAGAGGCCACTGCCAAGATCTTCTTTGAACAAGTCTGGGTACATTTTGGAATCCCACAAAACATAGTCTCAGATTCAGACAGTCAATTTCTCAACACATTCTAGTTGAGCCTGTGGTCACTGCTGGACACCAAGCTCACCAAATCCATGGCCTTCCACCCCCAGACAGATGGCCAAATCGAGGTCGTCAATTGAATGATTGTGCATATCCTTTGCATGTATAATTCAAAGCACCCTTGCACATGGGATGTGAGCCTTCTTTATGTCCAACATAGCTACAACCGAGCCTTGCATAGCTCAACCGACCACAGCCCCTTTCAGGTGGGGTTAGGATCCCAACCATTGGGTCCCATAGATGTTGCACTTCCCCTTGCGGTCACCTCGATCGACTCATCTATTGCTCCAACTGAAGCTGACAAATCCATAAGGTTCATTGAGAGGATCTAACACATCCGCCAATAGGTTCATAATATCCTACATAAGTCCAATGACAAGTACAAGTAGCGCCATGATCAACATCGGGTGCCACATAAGTTTTAGGTGGGCGACAAAGTTTGGTTGCACTTGCAGAAAGAATGCCTTATAAAACCCCATCAGAAGCTTCGCCCACTCTGTTATGGGTCGTACACCATCACCAAGGCCATGGGGGATAATTCTTTTGAGCTCAACATTCCTCCTTTCCTTGGCCTTCACCCAATGTTCAACGTGGATCTCCTTCGCCCTTATTTCCCACCATTATTGGACACCTCAAACATAGTAGAGAAGCTGACACCAATAGAGCTCAACCCCAACTGCATACAACAGGAATCCAATGATCAGATTCTGGACACACAGATCAAGGGCACTCGACAACAAAGAATCCAGCTTTATCAAGTTGTCAAAGCAAGGCAACTCCTGCACTAAGGCAAGTGGTTCACCCGGGGCCAAATTCAGTAGAAATTTCCTCATCTGATGGGGGAAATCAACGCAATGGAGACCATTTATTCCTAAGGAGGGAGTATTGATCCAGGTGGATATCGATGGCCACCCACCTCTTCCAACTGGTTCAAAACAGTTCTCTGACAATTTTGGCAATTTACTATTTTTAGCAGTTTTAACTTCGGGGGACATTTTGAGGACCTAAATGAAGTTTTTTTAGGATCGAGCTTCTCAATGATAATTGAATAAATGATTAAGCCCCCAAAATGATTATGCTCGACAATACCTTTTCAACGGCCTATCATATTCCTAAAACGGAGATCATATGCAAAAGTTACGACCCCGAGAATTTGATGTACTAACTTACCCAAACGAGGCCCACATGACTTTTGGTGCTTCATCTCCTAGGGTTAGGTTTTTGGATGTCTAGGGTTTTTGGCATTCCTGTTTATTATAAAAATGCCTTCAGAGCCTCATTGTAATCATCTTCTTGTGAATGAGCGCAACTGTCACATCTCTTCTCAGAGATAAGCCACCACCATTCCAACAAGCTTGCTTCCGTTGCATTTTACAGTTTCATTTTATTTTCTTATTGAATAGAAAACCAGTTTTATTGTATCTCTGTTATTTTGTGTTAAGAACCTGGTTAATAATCTGTATTCATTTCATTCTGCTAATAAAATACGGATCAAGCAAGCTGATGATGGGAGTGTGGAGAAATACAAGGCCAGATTTGTGGCTCGGGGCTTCTCACAGATTGAGGGGATATATTATGATGAGACCTTTGCACCTGTCGCAAGGTACTCTTACATAAGATCCATCTTTGCACTCTTAGCACAAATGGGCTGGCACATTCATCATATGGATGTAAAAACTGTGTTTCTCAATGGGATTATTGAGGAAGAAGTGTACATTGAGCAACCAAAAGGTTTTGAGACCTTTGCTAGAGAGTCACATGTGTGTAGACTCAGGAGAGCATTGTATGGATTAAATCAAGCACCTCATTCTTGGTACACCAGGATCGACAATTATTTCACTAGGTTGGGCTTCACAAAGAGTGAAGTGGATGCGAACCTATACCAGGTTGTGGTTGATGGTAAGCTTTTTATTATTGTACTTTATGTTGATGATCTTATTCTGACAAGTGATGAGCAACTCATAACTTCTTGCAAAGAGAATCTTGCAAGAGAATTTGAGATGAAGGATATGGGGCTCTTGCATTATTTCCTTGGCTTGGAAATATGGCAAAGAGATGGGGAGCTATTTGTATCTCAAGGCAAGTATGCCAAAGAGATTATGAGGAAGTTCCACATGGAGAGCAACAAACCCATGGAGAGTCCTCTTGCAGGAAACTAGAGGAAGGATGATGCTACTTCAGGAGAGGTAGTTGATGCTACTATTTACAGGCATCTGGAGGGTTCACTCATGTACTTGGTGAACACACGACCAGACATATGCTACGTAGTTAACCAACTTAGTCAAGGCTCTTTTGGAAAGCGAGGAAGCATGTCTTGAGATATCTTAGGGGCACTACAGAGTATGGATTATGGTACAGAAGGACAGAGGGAGTGAAGCTTCAAGGTTTCACCAATGCAGATTGGGTAGGCAGTCCATTAGATAGGAAGAGCACATTAGGAGGCATCTTCAGCATAGGATCAACAACAATTTATTGGTACAGTAGGAAGCAAATATCAGTTGCACTCAGCTCAGCCAAGGTAGAGTACATGGCAGCGAGTCAGGATGCATGTGAGGCCATCTGGATGATGAAGATGCTTGTTGGTTTGTTTGGTCATCATATGGATCCGACGATGATACATTGTGATAACCAGAGTTGCATAAAACTCTCGGTTAATCCGGTATTCCATGACAGGTCCAAGCATATTGATATCTGATACCACCATCTCAAATATTGTGTGCAGAGGAGGATCATGTTGCTTTAGTACATTCCCACGAAAGATCAGGATGCAAATATTCTGACGAAGGTTCTCACCAGGAGAAAATTTTAATACCATAGAGACATGATAGGGGTGAAGGATAATCCCTTTCTTGTTGAGAGGGAGTGTTGAGATTCAACAAGAAGATTCAACACCCACTTTTGGGTGCATGTCTATTTTTATTATCCCTTAATTTAGATGGACATTAAACTATAATCTATTATCATTGTTGACTTGAAATAGTTAACTGAAGTGGCAAATTAGTTAGCTAAGTGAATTTTGGGACTTCACAAGTCTTCTCTCCTGTGCACTTTAAAAGGGTTAGGCCTCATGCAGGTTCCTTGGGATCTAGTGAATGTTGGTCCTTGCACTCAAATCTGATGGCCCAAATTTGATCTCCTCCTGCGTGCTCTTCTAATTGTCTGGACGTGGATCCTAGAGGTCCAGATCTTTCACAGTGCTTGATCCAACGATCACTGTTGCTCCTACTCTTGAGATTTCACTTTTGTTCCCCAAATTGGAAGATTTTAGATGCTTCGAAGGTATCGATCTTCGATTTACTTCTTGTGAGCCCTGATGTATGGGTCTCGAGTTCCGCTTCCTTCCAAAGCTTACGAACTTGAAACAAGTTCATCTCTTGGACCTCATTTGCGCTTCTGAAAGCGCTAGTGTCTTCTGAGCTTGGTCCTTAGGGAATTTTGAATTCCCACATACTCCTTGTGTTAATATGCTCGTGTCGGATCGACGGTTCATGAACTTCCTTGATCCAATGGTCCAGATCACATCGCAACTTTGGGTTTCAGAAGTTTAATCACACCAACGCACGATTCTTCCATCGCACGAACTCCACACTCACAGATTCGACGGTCAAGGTGGGTCTTGATAGATCCTTCGATCTATGGTCTAGATCACATCACGACTTTGGGTTTCAGAGGATACATCCCCTTCATGATTATTACCAACATCGGTCGATCTTGCGAAAACTGAAGGAGTCGAGGTGTTAATGCCTGCACTCCTTCTTCCAATCTAGTGGTCACGATAGACCTTGGATCCTCCCAAAAGGTCTCATCTGTTCGTCTTTCAAACTAAAGGATATTCCCTTTCGATACTTGAATCTTGCTATCCTTCCTGAGCTTCATCAGTTATGAAGGATTTAAGAGCATTGCACTCTTTCTCCTGAACTTAACATTTAGAAGGGTCTTCTACACAAATCTTGTGCTCCTTCATCAAGTCTAGAACTTAAGTGGTTCTCGGTCTCTACTTTCCTCGGAGAGAGCCAGTGCATATCTTCACTACCTCTCCTGAGATTAACAAACTCCATCCTCCAAGGGACTTAGAATGACTAGGAGAGTTGACATGCATACATGAAACTATGGCCACGATCGATGAACTCGTAGTTCGTGGATCTGGCTTAAGCCACCACAGGACGCAAGCATTTACGAGTATAAAAACACGTCCAATTCATACAATTTCCTACTTGCCTAATTACACAATCAAGAAGACACAAAAGGGGTACAGTATAAATCATTAAGAAAACATATCCATCCCTGCAATATTCATAGGATATCCAACTTTGATTCACAGTACCACTTAAATACACAATATATGTGATTACTTATCTATTACATGTGGTGGCAAACTAACTGACCGTGGGTGTTCATCCTTCCACCCGGCCATAGGCTCAAAGGTATTCGTTCTTAGCACTCTGGCCACCCCCATGCCAAGCCATGATATCACCAGGAAACTCTCATAGTTCGCAAGGATTCTTTCTCTATTTCAGCTTCCGCTTGGGTTTTGTTCTCTGCAAACTTTAAGAGATTTATTTCTTTGTTATGGCCCTAGGTGAGGTTTATCAGATGCTCACTCGACATTAAGCTCGAGGCCTTCTGTTCCTCATCTGCTATAGAGCTCTGTGCATTCTCCTTATTGATTTTTATCATATCTTTTCCCCGGGATGGTTCTCGACCCATCCTGTTCCTTCTGTCAGAAGGGAAGCCGGGTCATCTTGGTCTGTCATACCCAGTGGTACTTCGTGCTGACATTTTGTAGTTAGACCATGCTCCCATTCATGGGATTGGTTGATAATTCAACCTATTTTTCCTGAGATTAAACTTAAGTCTCAAAGAATAATGCCAGGCATCAAGAAATTAAGGAATGATTTTAGAATGATTTTTTTTCCGTTAGTTGTGTAAAAATTAAGTCCTCAAATGAAATTAATAGCTGAATAGAACAGAGATCGTATTTCGTCATCTGAGTCAGTTTATCAAAAAGGATGATGAAGGAGAAAATTACAAAATTATTAAACAAATTAAGGAATCAATGATAGAAGAATCTTACTTTGTTTATAGTAGAAGAAAGAGTGGAATGCACCCCTGAAAGGATATATAATGTAGTGATCCAAGTAGCTTGCGGGTCTTGTATTTGCTAACAGAAAATACAGAGGAAAATTTGTTTACTATCAAATAACTAAATGAAATGTAATCACGGTAGATGTTGTACTAAGTTGCAATCATTCACTTATCAAGGAGTAACATAAAGAAAACTAGAGATATGGAATACAAAGAGAGCACATAACTCAAACAACACAAAATTTGGAATCCATGTTTGCACTTGTATTAATACTCACAAAGGATGAGTTTTCTCAGTTACAATATGGTAAGAAGCAACCTATGATTAACCTTATAAAGTTATATTTATACAAAAGGTTCTCAACCTTAAACGGATAGAATTCCCCTTATTTCTAAAATAGTAAAAATTACAAAATGTAAAATGTGAAACGCTTCACTTGCATCTTTTCTGTCTCTTTATCTCACTGGAAAAGACATTTTCTCTTCCTGTTCTCCAGCTCAGAAGACATCTGATCTTCTAATCATGATTTGTACAGATGATGTGCACTGTCTACCTCATTGTTTCCCAGAGGTGCTACCCCCTCCTTGCTCTATACATTTAACGCATCTACCTACAAATTGTGCCGTGTTTTCTTTCCCGTAGAGTCTACACATCATCATGGCTATATACATTATGTGAGGTTGTAGTGCAGGAATTGTATATACGCCATGGGAATCGGCTCTGAATTTCTCGAGGCGAGAATACCAATCATTAATTAAATCAGGAAGGTTCTTTGCATATTGGTCACATTCTTTCTTGTTAAAGTTGGCCAGGAAACTGGCGTCGTAAATAAAATTTGGTTGAGGAGACAATTTGTACATCACCTGTAGATGTTTAGGTCGGAAATACCCAATTGCGATCTTTTGTGGATTGAAGATGGTTCTGGTTGGGATATCCATGTGCTCTAGTGCCCAACCAATCATATCATTGTAAGGCAAGATCCTAGGCCTCACCGCTATCTTATGTAACTTCAACTGGGCGGCGATTTTGTATTTGGTAGCTAGGTCCTCTTTCTCATTGTCACTTGAATCATCCGGGCAATTTACCAATTCATACTGTAGAATATTTGATATGTCCGTCCAAGATTTAACAGTGTCTATGCTTCTGGGCGAGGTTTCAGAGAGAACATCTGTATTCTAGCTCGAAATTTCACCAGTCACTTTAGGTGCTTTCCTTGGAGCCATGGTATCAAAACTTTGAACTTTGTTATCTACCACAGGAAACGCGTAAAATCCTTCAGCTAAAAAAACTTACTTCTTAGTAAAACACATAATGAAATTCAATTTCACATCCTTTTCCCTTTAATCGCATCGATAAACCAATACCTTTATTGACAGAGTTTTTACTTTCTTTAATGAATCAGATTCAAGCGGTGGATCAAAATATTATTTGGAATGATTGTCGTAAAGGAATTATTAATGGCATTTATTTTTTGGTGGTTCATGCTCAGGAAAATCATATATGAAATTTGAATCTATCCGAGTCATCATTAAGCGATGGATTAATTAAGAGATGATATTTTTAAAGCATCAGTTAAACATATTTATCATTAAGTAAATTTCAATATTTCGGCTCTCGTGAGATCTTATAACAGCCCGAGCTATAAATTACGAAATGCAAAATCATGATGTGATTAATTAAGTTTAATTGCATTTAACCCTTTTAATTAATCATGATTAACCTCAAAGATTTTGGGTCTCAGGATATTGATTGTTTTTATATGTTAGGATCCCCAAAACGCGAAATCGCGATAACATTTATTAATCGTTAATTGTTCTTAACCCTAAATTAACCTGGCTTAACACTTAAGACAATTTCATGATTTTCGATGTCGGGACTTTGGAAATACTACATGTTGAACTGTCATGCATCGTGAAACCCTGAAACTCGATGTTTTGAAAGCAACCTTTAGTGATTTAATTCCTTAATGAGTAGGCGGATCCATCACCTTTAAGAGTTTAGGATCGTTTGATTAGATGTGAGACTTCATCAACGGTGAGACTCAAGCGCGCGTTGTTTTTATTTAAATGAAAATAAAATCTATTTAAAATCTTAAATATATAAAAATATATGTGTTCCAACATAGGCTCCATCTAGGGATCGCATCTCCCTGCGAGACGCCGAAGAACAGTAGACCAAGTGCCTTTATTGGGTAAATGGAGTCATTATTGCATTTCTGTGAAACACAATATAAAAAAGGACACACATAAGGACTTTGGGCTTTACCTATATATCTGAGAACTTTCAAAACTTAATCATTCACTGATTTCAAGCTTAGGCTTATTAATGGCTTCCCTTTCTTAAAACTGACTTCAAATTTTCTTAAGATAATCAAAACAACCTTAATCATTCTTTCAGGCTCTGTTTGATTTTGTTCGCATCAAGGAAAAGTAATTTTAATGTTTTTAGTCAAGGAGTCTCGTGTTAGCTTAGAATGTAGATCTAGTAAAAAAGAGAACTAGTTACCAAAGTACATATAATTCATGTATAACAACCTTGCAGATATCGTAGACATTGCTTCACTGCCAGCGAGCCTGTTCAATACCTCGGTGAAGTTATCTAATTCCCACATTGAATTTCCTTTCACTACTTCAATTACTAATTTTGCATTTAAATGCTAAGATGAGAGCAATCATTTAATGAATTTCCTTTCATCATCTCTTTTTTGGACTAGATGGGGGCAATCATTTTATGAATTTCCTTTCACCATTTGTCTTTTTTTTCTTTTGAAACATGAAGTGGGGGCAATAAATTTGTATATAATATAACATGGATGATATATGTTCATAATTTAGCAACATAGGTCTATCAACTCACTTTGATTACTCTGGACTAATCCTCCTCTGACCTTCAAAACACCTTCGCCTACAAGGAATTTCTCATGGGAATTTCTTATTTTCCAGGGACTTTCCTTGAGTGAAACTAATCAGATTAAACCTGTTAGAAGGGATAAGATAGTTAGGATTAGCCTAGACATACTTTTTTTTTCAGTTAAAGTTAGAGGAATCTTAAGAATTTTTGCCTATTCTCGTTTTGAAGACCTATTTGTGAGTTTTCAAAATTAAGGTGAGACCTTTTTCCTCTATGAATACCATGGGATGATATCAAGAATCATAGGAAAATACAATCTGAGTATGAGAAAATAAATAGGAAGAGGATTCAGATGTTCTGTTGTGAGCACGGTCACTCTTATGCAAACTCGTTAATTGATTCTTGAATTTTTCTATAAGGTCCTCTTATTGCTTATTTTATTTATTATTATAAGTTTTATTTCATTTTTATTTTACCAGGGAAAAATCTTGATAATTAAATCGTCATTTTACATTTCTCTGGTTATAGATTAGGTGACAATATTTGTACATATGAGACTTATGTCATACTTAGTAATATTTCTTTGAAAATTTAACTTAGATTAGTAGGGCAGAAGCTCATACCTTAGATTTTCTCTTATATTTTTTTAACCAAGTAAACTACTTGTTTATCACTTGTTTTGAGAGAGAGTCCATGTTCTGAAACATGAGCCTCGCTTTCTTATCTCTCGACCATCAGCAAGTGTCCTGCAATGAAAATAAACATGAGAGCTGTCAGGAAATTCTATAGATCGGAACTCTATGCTTTACTTATTTTTATATTTTTGTTTTTATAAAATCAACTAACCTTCTTTTATTTACAGTGAAAATAAAGACTTATCGAAGAAACGGAAATTTGTAAACAAAAATGTGAAAATCAAACAGATATGTACAATGAGAGTTCGAAATCTGGTTACTGCATGAAATGTTTCAAGTAACACCCGTTGATAGGGGCGTTAAGGGTTTTCCCATCGAGATTTTCTAACAAAAATGAATTCTTTCCCTCAGAAGTTGTGATCTTGAAAGATCCACACTAGATATGGTCAAATTTGTTGTGCTTTCCTAAGTCTTCCTTCCTGGAATCCCATTTTAAAATCAGGTCACTAGGGAGAAATTCCCTACCTTCATCTTTTTGGTCAAACAAGGCTTTCATATTATCCTGATATTTATGGAGTTTCTCATCCACTTGAGCCCTATTTTTTTGGACTTCAATCAATTGATTTATTCTTCTGGTGATGTCATTTGGCTCTTCTTTCGCGTCCTGCCAAAGTTTCATTACGGGCAGAGAAAGATTTATGGGGAGAACAACATCGATACTGTATACCATTTGAAAAGGGGACATCTCGATTGATCTCTTAGTGCGTATTCTATTAGCCCACAAATCATATTTCAAATGTACATGCTAGGCTTTCTTATTCTCAGTCAACACTTTTTTAATTATGGCAATTAAGCTCTTGTTCGAGGATTCAGCTAATCCATTGCTTTGAGGATAGTAGGTTGTGGAATGTCCTAGTACAATGTTTTACTTTTGACAAAAACTTACCATAGCCATGGATTTGAAAGCTTGGGCATTATCAGTAACTATCTTCCAAGGACAGCCAAATCTCGATAAAATGTTCTCTTCTAAGAAACTAATCACCAAGATGTCTGTTTTGTTTCGCGTCGGAATGGCCTCCACCCATTTAGTGAAATAATCAGTAGTGGTCAAAATCCACTTATGTTTTGCACTTGAATGTGGATGTATTTCACCAATGAAATCCATACCCCATTGTTGAAACAAAGCTTATGTTTTAACTGGAACCAAAGGTAGTGCGGGAATCTTTTGCTTGCCCAAAAATAGTTGATAGGGGTTACAGGTCCTGACTTTAGCATTCACATCAATGAATCATTTTGGCCAATAATACCCAGCTCTCAGGATTTTATAAGTCGTTGCTCTCCATGCATGATGTCCTCTGCACACTCCTTCGTGAAACTCATTTATGACTTTCTCCGTTTCAGATTCTACTAAACAGCTTAGTAGGAAATCTAGAGGATCCTTCCAATATAGTTGGCTATCCATGATATAATATTTTACTGCATGAAATTTCAACGTTCTAGCTTTGGAAGGAGTCATATCACTTGGGCACTGTAGAGTTAGAAGGTAAGAAACTATGTCTTTATACCAACCTGAAGAAGATAACTCCTCCTGGATTTTGGTTTCAGGTATAGTAACATCAAATTCTTCTATGTCAATAAATCCTTCGTGCATCTGTAAATGATTTATCCTAAGTGCGCAGAAATTTGATTCGGCCAGTAGTTTAGACAGACCCTGACCTTTGACAAGTTTGGTCGATTTTACTTCTAGGTCAAATTTTTGAATCTTGGCTAACCATCTGCCCCTTTTTCCATCACTATCTGGTTGAACTAATATATCTTTGACGGTGCTGGTTGGTACATAGGTGATTATCTTAGAATGGAGCACATATGTTCTAAAATCCTTGAGGTATTTTCCCATTGCATATGCCTATTTTTCCAATATATCATATTTTAGTTCAGCATCTTTGAGACTTTTACTAAAAAATGCGATTGGCTGCTCAAAACCTTCATCGTTCTTTTGTAAGAGCACGATCGCGATAGTGTGTTCGGAGGCAAATGAGAAAATCAAGAATTTTTTCATATAATCTGGGCTCGCCAGCACCGATGCTTCACCTATGACTTTCTTGATGCATTCGAATGATGCTTTGTCTTCAGTTGTCCATTTGACCTTGTTGTCCTTCTTGAGCATATCTGTAATCAATTTACAATTTCAATGAACTTTGGGATGAATCTTCTTAAAAAATTATTTTTTCTTAAAAATGACTAAATCTCCTTTCTATTTCTAGGAATATTGATAGTATTATATCTTCAACCCTTTTCGGGTCAATTTTGATTCCGTCTCAAGATACTATATGGCCCAAAATTTTACCTTCCTACATTGCAAAGTGAGATTTCTTGGGATTTAGAGACAAATCGAATTTTCGACATTTCTCAAACGTCTGTTTGAGTTCTACCAGGTGCTCTGCATCAGATTTAGAAAACATGGTTATATCATCAAGATAAATGACAATGAACTTATCTCTTTCGACGACAAAGGCGATGTCCATAGCTCATTGGAAAGTGGCACCTGCATTCATCAAACCGAATGGCATTTTATTATACATAAAGGTACCCCATGGGGTGTTGAACGTGGTTTTTTCTTTATCGTCCTCGTGGACTGCAATTTGATTATAGCCTGAAAATCCATCAATCATGGGTATTCTATTTTCCCCAACCACTTTTTCCAACACATGATCCATTTTAGATAATGGATAATTATCTTTGAGGGATGATTTGTTTAAATTTCTGAAATCTACACACAACATGATTTCACCGTTTTTCTTTCTTACCGGGACCAGATTGGCTACCCACTCAGAGTATCTGAGTGGAACAATGATTTTAGTATCCAGGAGCTTCTTTACCTCCTTTTATATTACAAGCAGTAGTATGGGATTTATCTATCTGAGCTTCGACATGAATGGTTTAATAGCCTACTTTAATGGAATTTTGTGTTCGATTACAATGGTATCATAAGTTCTTAATTCATCAAAGGACCAGGAGAAAAAATCCTTGAACTTCTTGATTAACTCAACATATTTGATTTTTATTTCAGGGGGAAGGTATTTAGATATTTTTACCAGCTTAGGAGTTTCCTTGGTGCCTATATTACAATCTTTAACCTCTTCAGGCTGAGGCTACAAAGTAGACTTCAAGGGAATATCATCATAATCAAATAATCTCTCCAAAGGAATTAGATCTTTAGGGATTTGATTATTTTTCAGTACCAACATGTGATGATTAGTGATCTTATCTCAGAACTCCTGAGGATCCTCACCTTCCTGCATTATCCAAACAAGTTCATTTTGATTTTCCTGATCAATATGTGTTTTGAAAAATTCGTCCACCATTTCTAGGAATTGTCTAATTTCCTCATCATCTTCGAAGACCTGCCAGTGTTGTATATTTTTTGGTATTGAGGGTCTGTGCTTCATTTCTATGTGATACTTCAATTTGAAAATAGTATGAGGTACAAACGTGGCGGTTGCTTTGGCCAATGAATCTGTCTATTGATTTTATGTTCTGGGGATGTGACGAATATTAAACGATGAGAAAAAATTTTGAATCAAATCCCAGGAACAATTTATGTAAGACCCCAACCTCAGGTGTTTGGCCTGATACTACTGCTTTATCTGTTTTATAATTAATTCTGCATTGCCATAAACTACAAGGTTTTCAATCTTCAACTTTCTGGCAACCTCTAATCCTAAAACCAGGGCTTCATATTCAACATACATTATTGGTGTAATCGATGTCCCATTGTAATCTATAAGAGAAAGGGATAATAAACTCATCTTCGGGTGCCATAAACAACACTCCAGCTCTTGCTCCTTCACAATACGAAGCACCATCGAAATACATTTTCCAAAATCCAATACTATTTATATTTTTATTTGTCTTTTCTATTTTTTCTTTTTATGTACAATTTTATTTTATACATTCATCTAAATCATCATCAATCGATAATATATAGTTTCCTAAATCTTGATATGTGACATAAACAAGATAATTATTCGGATTCAGCAGATCACTTACTGTATATGCCAACCTTGTTTCTCTGTACAAGTGGGTGAACTGTCTGTCGAAGATCGAGATTGTAGCATATGTCATGTCGAGTTGAAGGGATCCTCCAATTTTGGTGCCCCAAGACCTGGACAACAACATGTCGTACTCAACAACAACCACATCCATCCAAACACTTTTTACAGGAATCTGTGCAAGATTAACCATTAAATATTTAATCATACCCATACATTTAACTTTTCTCGAATCAAAAGAATACAGATCCCCATATGGTTTGGTAATTTTGAGACCAAGTCTATCCATAATATCTTTGGGCATCACATTGTGGGAGGCTCCAGAATCCAACATGCAATTATAGAGCAGATAATCATGCACAATCAACGTAATGTAGAAAGGAGCGACATAATCTATGGAACTTTCAAAATGCAGACTAAACATTATAGTTGGTTTATCATCTTCTAAATTTATAACATCCGCATGACTTTCGACATCAGAAAAAATTATCATTTTTGCAATCTGTTTTCTATATGTAGGGTTTTTTCCCAATTCAACCAGAGGCACAGGGATCTTGATTTAATTAATCTCGTTTTCTAAACTGAAACTTCCTATTGCCTTTTCGGATTCTCTGGTCGGGGCTTCTATCTCCATTTTTTCTGATTTATTAGTTTATGTTTCTTTCGTTTCAAATGTTTTTGTTTCAGTAGTTTGTGTTTCAGCTACTCTTGTTTTAGAATTCTGTGTTTCAGCTGCTTTTGTTTTGGCAGTCTGTGTTTTAGCTATTGGTTGAGCTGCCTCATTCACTTTATTTCTCGACAAGATTTTCTTTGGTTGGGCAGTTGCGATATTTCTATCTCTAGGCCTTAAATTATACTTATGTTGAAGCTTGACCATTATATTGTCAACAATTCCTTGATATGAAAAATATTTTGTGATATTTATGCTATCATCATTATTAGACTAGTATTATGCGTTAAAGACCTTTCATAATATTGCCTCGTCAAATGAGATTCTTGACAATCATCACTAAGATTATTCATATCTTCCTCTAACTCCTCAAAGTTTCGCATGTCATCTCCTTGTATAAAATTTTCATTTTTAAAGGGGGTCTGAATCTTTTGATCTTCATTTTTTTTTTGTCTTTGTTGTATTTGAGGGTTAGGATTCCTTCTGAAATCTTTTCTAGCGAACTGATCCGTTTTAGATTGATCCAGTTCCATTTTCGAGATTTTATTAGATAATTCTTTGATTATTTTTTCCATATCGTCTATCTTATCTTCGGAGGACCTCCCACATCCAGAGAGTCCTGCTTGTTCTCTGAATCGTCTAGTCTCTTTATTTCCCGTTTCGATTTTAGCTTTTAACTTTCCTGATTCCATCATATTTGACTCTATTTCTATAGCATCGTACTGCATTCTCGAGAGGTCGACAGATCTCCTTTCCCTCAATAGTAAGGAAAAGTCGGGCTCAAAATCCCCTGCAAAAGTCACCTTTGTTGTAGGTTGTGAAGGTTTAACCTCAACTGGAATTTTGTTATATAGTTTATTAAATCTCTGAGTGAATTCGAGAATTGTCTCTGAATTTTTCTTTCTTAGAGCTCCAAACTCGGTTAAATAATACAGGTGATCATTTCTCTCCCCCCATTGTCTGATAAAAGTGTTTTGTTACTCATCGTACATTCTTATAGAAGCTAATGGAAACCCTCAAAACCATGTTCTCACTTGTCCTTCAAAAGTTTGAACTAGGAGTTGTGAATAAACATCCTCGTGCTTGAAGCCAAGAATATCGATGAATTGATCGAAAAAATTTATATGCTCAGTATCCATTAAGTCTTCCTCTCCTGTGAACTTTGGTAGGTTTTTCATATAGTTTTCGGGTAAATTGTGGAGGGGAACTAGGAGGACTAAAGGAGCATACCTAAAAACTACTTTAGAAAAAATTCTAGGATGTGGAGGTGGTCCTTGACTGCCTCCTCCTCCCCCTCCAGCACCCAATCCTCCTCCACCTCTACCACCTCCGCCACCACCTCCTCCGACATCAGCCATTGATAATCTAGGGGATGAAACTTGGAGATTATAGAGAGGATTTTCAAAGATGTGTAGTGACCTTCCAGCTACTTCAGGATGAAGAGAAAGGGGTTATCGAAACTGGTCGTTAGGAGAAAGAAAACCATAAAAGGGGGGAAAAGAGAGATGAGGACTAGGTTCTTTGGATTTGTAGGATATATAAACGGGAGATCCAACAGGAGTCGAATCAGAGTGTAAGATATATTCTTCGAAACTTTGGGATGCTGAAAACTTTATCTCGAGGACTGACGGAATATCAATCAAAACAGGTATCGAGATGGGTCTTTTACCTTTATTAGCAAAGGAGGCAATTGAATAGGTTTCGGTCTTTATCTCAGGTAAAACCAACTTGGGATTTATGATTTCGGCTTCAACTCTATTAGTCGATGTTTCTCCGAAATGGATTTGGGTGGAACCTTCTTGCGGAGTTAACTGTTCAGGTGGAACCTTGTCATTAGACTATGTGGGTTTGGGTTGATAAACCTTACTTTTGGAAGCAATGGTCTACTTAAGGTATCCCTTTGGTTTTAAAAAAATTTCAGGTTCGGATACATGCATGGTCTACTTATCGTCGGGGTTTTTTCTGGTATTCCTTCGACTAAATGTCAGCTTGTTAGTGGTGGAGTTGCCAAGTGAAAATTAAAATTAGCCTTAAATATATTCTATCTTTGTTCACTATCAAAGAAATAAATTTACCATGCGTTCTCCCAGGGAAAAATAACTTTATTTCTCCATCCCCATCAACAGTGCCAAAAAGATGTTATTCCTGAGATTAAACTTAAGGCTCAAAGAATAATGTCAAGCATCAGGAAATTAAGGAATGTTTTTAGAATGATTTTTCTTCCGTTAGTTGTGTAAAAATTAAGTCCTCAAATGAAATTAATAGCTAAATAGAACATAGGCCATATTTTGTTGTCTGAGTCAATTTATCAAAAAGGATGATGAAGGAGAAAATTACAAAAATATTAAAAAAATTAAGGCATCAATGATAGAATAATATTACTTTGTTTATAGTAGAATAAAGAGTGGAACGCACCCCTGAAAGAATATATAATGTAGTGATCCAAGTAGCTTGCAGGTCTTGTATTTGCTAATAGAAAATACAGAGGAAAAATTGTTTACTATCAGATAACTAAATGAAATGTAATCACAGTAGATGTTGCACTAAGTTGAAATCATTCACTTATCAAGGAGTAACATAAAGAAAACTAGAGATATGGAATACAAAGAGAGCACATAACTCAAACAATACAAAATTTGGAATCCTTGTCTGCACTTGTATTAATACTCACAAAGGATGTGTTTTCTCAGTTACAATACAAAAAGAAGCAGCATGTGATTAACATTAGAAAGTTATATCTATACAAAAGGTTCTCAACCTTAAACGATTGGAATTCCCCTTATTTATAAAATAGTAAAAATTGCAAAATGTAAAATGTGAAATGCTTCACTTGCATCTTTTCTATCTCTTCTTCTCACTGGCAGAGACGTTTTCTCTTCCTATTCTCCAACTCAGAAGACATCTTATCTTCTTATCATGATTTGTATAGATGATGTGCATTGGCTACCTCATTGTTTCCCATAGGTGCTTCCCCTTCCTTGCTCTATACATTTAATGCATCTGCCTACAAATTGTGTCATGTTTTCTTTCCCATAGAGTCTACACATCATCATGGATATATACATTATGTGAGGTTGTAGTGCGACAACTGTATATACGCCATGGGAATCAGCTCTGAATTTCTCGGGGCGAGAATACCAGTCCTTAATTAAATTGGGAAGGTTATTTGCATATTGGTCACATTCTTTCTTATTAAAGTTGGCCAAGAAACTAGCGTCGTAAATGAAATTTGGTTGAGGAGAAAATTTGTACATCACATGTAGATGTTCAGGTCAGAAAGACCCAATTGCGATATTTTGTGGATTGAAGATGGTTCTGGTTGGGATATCCACATGCTCCAACACCCAACCAATCATATCATTGTAAGGCAAGAGCCTAGGCCTCGTCGAGCCTAGGCCTCGTCGCTATCTTATGTAACTCCGATTGGGCGATTATTTTGTAGTTGGTAGCTAGGTCCTCCTTCTCATTGTCACTTGAATCATTCGGGAAATTTACCAATTCATACTATAGAATATTTGATATGTGCATCCAATATTTAACAATGTCTATGCTTTTGGGTGAGGTGTTGGAGAGAACATCTGCATTCTGGCTCGAACTTTCACCAGTCGCTTTAGGTGCTTTCCATGGAGCCATGGTATCAAGCCTTTGAAATCTGTTATCTGCCACAGGAAATGCATAAAATCCTTCAACTGGAAAAACTTACTGCTCAGTAAAACGAATAATGAAATTCAAATTCACATTCCTTTTCCTTTAATCACATCGATCAACCAATACCTTTACTAATGGAGTATTTACTTTCTTTAATGAATCAGATTCAAGCGGTGGCTCAAAATCTTATTTGGAATTATTGTTGTAAAGGCATTATTAATGGCATTTATTTTTTGGTGGTTCATGCTTGGGAAAAGCATATACGAAATTTGAATCTATCTGAGTCATCATTAAGTGATGTATTAATTAAGAGATAATCTTTGTTAAAGCATCAGTTAATCATATTTATCATTTAGTAAATTTCGGCATTTTGGCTCTCGGGATATCTTATAACAACCCAAGCTATAACTTACGAAATGCGAAATTACGATGTGATGAATTAAGTTTAATTGTGTTTAACCCTTTTAATTAATCATGATTAACCTCAAAGATTTCAGGGTTTCGGGTCTCAGGATATTGATAGTCGCTATATGTTAGGATCCCCAAAACGTGAAATCACAATAAGATTTATTAATCGTTAATTTTTCTTAACCCTAAATTAACCATGCTTAACACTTAAGACAATTTCATGATTTCGGGACTTTGGAAATACTACATGTTGAACTGTCATGCATCGTGAAACCCTGAAACCCAACGTTTCGAAAGCAACCTTTAATGATTTAATTCCTTAATGAGTAGGCGGCTCCATCACCTTTAAGAGTTTAGGATCGTTCGATTAGATGTGAGACTTCATCAACGGTGAGACTCAAGCACGCATTGTTTTTATTTAAATGAAAATAAAATCTATTTAAAATCTTAAATCTATAGAAATATATGTGTTCCAACACAACCACTGGTCCTTTCTTCATTAACTGGTTTCTCTCCTTGGGATCCGAAGGATATTTATTGTCCCCATCAACGGAAATTTGGGGTTATTTGATATAATGAACCCTTTCTTATAGTTTTCACATTCTTTCCTCTAGTGATATCATGGCCAGTACTTTCAAGGCTTCACCCCCACAGTCAGTTATTGCCAACTCAAAAAATAATACATTTACACTATCCACATGCCTTAGCATGGTAATCCTATTTTATGATTAATTACAAGCTGGGGGAAACAAAGGTGTTACATTCTTGCTAGGAAAGGTGATCATGATGGAGCCTTGGAAAATCTGCTTCTGGCCAGAGTGGCTTTGCAAGCACATCGTAAAGAGATTGAAGTGGTGTTTGTGGACTGTAGCATTGGAAACGCGTATCTTGCTCTGGGTTGCTATGAGGATGGCATATTTGCATATCACAAAGCACGTGTGGTCTTCAAGTTGGCACACAGGGAAGGAAATACTAGAGTAGCCTCTGTATATGTAAACCTTGTTGATCTACATCTGAGAACTGGAAGATTCGGAGAAGCCAAGAGCCACTATGAAAACGCGTTGATAATATATGGACGACATAGAGCCGGTCACTCTAGCGATGATATTTCCACCGGTTTGACAGATATTGTTGGATTGTTTGAGTCTATGGGTGAATATAATTAGGCAATTTGTCTACTACAAAAGGCTCTTGAAATCCTAGAAAATACCCCAAGATAGCAGAGTGTAGTGGGTGGAATTGAGGCTCAGATGGGAGTGTTGTTTCAACTTATTGGAAAATACAAGGAAGCATACATGTTCTTTAAGAAGGTGGCGTCTAAGCTTAAATTTGGGAATAATAAAAAAACGCTCACACTTGGGAATGATTTTGAATCAGATGGGATTGGCCTGCATCAGTCTCAATGGTCTATGGGATGCAACTGATATTTTTGAAGAAGCAAGAACTATTGAGGAGGAGATTTGTGTAACAACCCAAATTGGAATGCAAAAGAAGATATATTACTCTTAGACTTATGACAAAATGTAAGGGAATTGAAATGTATGGATTGTGAAACTGGGCAGAGGTTGCAGACCATGTTGGCACAAAGACAAAATCCTGTTGTGGGTGGTCAAGCCTAGGTTTCATTTTTGAAATCGGGCTCTGATACCATATGTAAGGCCTACCTTATAGAGCCTCGTATAATAAACACGTTCTAATCTCCTACTGAAATTACTGCAACTTAGTTTAAAATTTTCTTTCATGATTTTTCTATACCAAGAAAATAAAACATCGGTGTAATAAAAACATGACTTAATAAAATACATAGAATGCTTACCTCAACATGTAGATTAATTGATTTAGTCCATTTTCTGCTTGTTGATGATCATGCCCAACTGTCCAAATTGAATATTAACCTCCCGACCAACTAGGAACAGCCTCTATGACTCCCTAGCTCCAGGAATTCTTGTGGTTTCTTGGCCCCTGAGCCCAAAATTCCTAGCAACAACAGTGCCCTGTGAGAGTTCCCAAAAATAAGTCTTCCAATTTCCTCCTCCTCCTCTATCTTTCAGAAATTATCATACCAAAATAAAAATGAGATCCCCTTCCAAGTCCTCCCCTCCTTCCATATCCTCCTCTCTCAAATCCCTCTCCTTAACC
>JASDQU010012492.1:43004-54148 GCA_032191745.1 Picea mariana
TATATATATATATATATATATATATATATATATATAAATTTTTTTATTCAAAATTTTCAATTTAAAAAATTATATATATAAATATAATTTTATTTATTCTTTATAAATTTGTCAATATACTTCACCAAAATTTACATAAATTAATATGCTTGAAAAATTTGTTAATACTGCCGAAATTGGAAAAAAGTTCAGTTTTAAAATTTCGTTAGTATGCTTCACCAAAACAAAATTTTCAATTTAAAAAATTCGTTAATATTATTTAATATCTTTTTTATTCTTTATAATTTCGTTAATATACTTCACCAAAATTTAACGAGTATAAATTAATATGCTTAACCAGTATATATTAATTTGCTATACTAAAATTTACGGATATAATTTGTCGAAATTCACTCGTATAATTTGTCAACAAATTTTTGATTCAGCAAGGAGTGTGGTTTTTTTAAATGCTTCCTGTAAAACAAGAGCTTTGAATTAGAGAACGAGTAAAGAAAGAGAGTATGAAACAAGAGGTTTGAAGTAAAGAACTAGAGTATAAAACAAGAGGTTTGAAGTAAAGAATGAGTAAAGAACAGGTAAGCATAAAAAAATTTAGGAAGATGTTGTGGCTTTTTAATGCTTTTCGTATAAACAATGTTTTTTATTTAATATTTTAAAATAACGTCTCTATTGTTGTAGTTTCTATTCTGTAATAAACATCACCTCATACTGGACTGGCTCGCTAGAAGCATAAAACATACAAAGGTAAAAAACAAATTCTTGTGAAATACACTCATGAAGAGTATTGTAAGGATCGTTTTTTTGTCTTAAAAGTAAAAGTAAGCTTTTTAAAATATTAAAAAGATAAATAAATAAAAATACACTTCAAATCAACTTTTTTAAACCTAAAGAATAAACTCAATAATATTAACAAGTGAAGAGTATTTAGAGGATCAATGTATTTCTTATCTGAAAAATTAAAAATCCAGAAACTTCATAATCAATTATCTGAAATTATCTGAAAAAAATAAAAATATAGTGAACTAAATATATCTCGTCTATATGAAAAAAAGTATCCAACTCTACCTATGAACAAAATGGTCATGGTAACCAACAATCTAGATTTGTGTTAATGGTGATTTCCTTTTCTTGTTGGTTACCCTCTTAAAAAATTATTCCCAAGGCTACAATAAAATAATAAATAGGAGAATCCTTCCACTATACGTTGAGAAAGGGTGCTATAGGCCAAGAAAACCCTCTCAGGAAGAGATTCGCCTCAGATTTCTCTTATCCTCTAATCAAATTGATCTCCTTCAAACATTGTGCCCCACTTACTGGAAACCCTTAGATCTATGCCATGACTTCTTCTTGGACTGTAGAAATTAACTTGTCGCTGAATAGAATGGTGAGGGAGGAATCTTTCACCTCCTTGGCCAAGCTTGGACCAGGAACAGAGGGATCTTTCACCTCCTTGCTGGTCTCTATGGTTTATTGACTCAAAACCCTCAAAACGTAAGCTGCATAACTCAATAAGCTCTCCAGAGTAAATGACATGAATGGATGAGAGAGGTGCCCTCCTTTTTTTTTTATAACTCCATCTTCTAATTCTTGGTTGAGTTGTTTTATTGCTTTTACTAAGGTTATTGTTTTATTTTCTCCTTTCAAATAAATTAACAATTTTTTAATTTTTTTTTAAGAGGTTTTATATATAAGGGCCTTCAAAAAACCAGACCATAGTTACAAAACTTGATAACAACCGGATTGTAGTTACTGAACTGCCCCAAAAAGGGGAAACCAGTTCAACCAACCGGGTAAGTTTAGCATCTGAGAACCTAACAGTCTTAAAGAACAAAGCTAAGTTGACTAAATTGTAACTAAAAGGAGCAACTATTAAAAATAAAAGATCCCTTGAGGGGTTATACACTTGGCAAGTAACCTGGCAAGGTGGCAAGAACAACCGCGTGCCACGACGACTCCTCAACGAGTGTCCCTTTGCTTTCCAAATGCATGTCAGCGTCCACGGTGCCCTCGCCCCTGTTGGCAGCTGGCAGGGCGTCTCCTAACGGAGTGTGCGCATGTTGGCCTATGGCTGTCACATGCTGGACCTGCTCTGCAACGACCCCTGCTACACTCTGCGTCCTAACATTTCTGTCGTCGCCTTCTGAGGAGGGTGCCCTTGCTGAATTCGCGCCTGCTGGGTAGGAGGGAGAGGCGTCTTGGAAGGTAGATAGGCACTGAAGGAGGGTCGAGATCCTTCCATCCATAAGCTGCATTCGAAATTGGAGGTCCTCCATTCCTTGTCGGAGTTCGAAGACCAAATCATAGAGGATGGTGAAAATCTCTTTCAGCTGCAGATCAGGCTTGGAGTTGGTAGAACCGGACGTGTTGCTTCGGGTGGCTCGAACAGGAGGTGGTGCCCCCATGGGCGACTTTGAGGAACCAGTAACCGATGCATGGGAAGGATTGGAAGTTCTGGAGGTCGGTGGAGCGGCAAGGTGGCGCAAAGAAGAGCCCGAAAAGCTTTCAATTATGGCTAAGAAATCAAACCGAGAGACAGGCGAGGTGGAGGAAACGAGAGGTGCTAGCTTATGCAGCAGAAGCGGCGAGGAAAGTGTGGGGGGCGAACCAGGGGGAGAAACCGATGCTTGGGGCCGAGTAGGATGCCAAGGAGAGCCCCTTCGCGGCCGTCCTTGTTGACGCGACATGATTTGAATACGGAAAAGGATTTGGTGTTCCAGGCAAATGTGGAGAGCCTGGAGATGGCCGGGACCTGTGAGCACCATGAAAGTCCAAGCATAACTAGGCCAGGGTAGCGGAGGAATGTGGGAGTTGGTCCTCGAGAGAAGGAGAGGAGCACAAGCAGACGGAGAAGCCATAGAACAATGCGTAATGGAGGTCAGGTGAAACAAAATTAATGCTGCTACAATCGACGTGAAAGCTAGTTAATGCAAGGTAGAGTCGACGGTGGTCGGCACGAGCTGGTCACATGGCTCTCCGCCTTGCTGGCTCGTCTGCTCTCCCTTTGTATGCCATGTGGTCTGCACTAACACCCCATCCGGGGAATTAACATTTTTTCTTCTTTCATCAAAGTCACTTCAATAAAATAACATTAAGTCATTTAGTGACACTTTAGCGCCTCCTAATCCCTTTTTACCTATTGGACTATAGTCTAGAGAGGTGACTAGACTACTACGTCCTCATTTGTTCTTGTCACACTTTAATAAAATAACATTAAGTCCTTTAGTGACACTTTAGTGCCTCCTAATCCGTTTTTACCCATTGGACTATAGTCTAGAGGGGTGACTAGACTATTACGTCCTCGTTTGTTTTTGTCAAGGAAAGGGGAACATGACATAATGCCATTTAGAATTTGTTTCAAAGTGAGAAGACAATTGATGCTTTGGTTAAAAGTGATAAAGCTAGCGAATTGGAAAGTCATTGAAGGGGAAAATCAGTGTGCATTCAACTTTATTTTCTTTTCCAATTTTCTATAACAATTCTTCTATTTTTTTTTATAAAATAGAGAGTAGGTAACTTAGGGGCTCTTAGAGTCGAGTCGAGTGTGAGATTAAATGAGAAATACCTTGAGTGAAAATCCTTTAGAGTTGATTTCATAGTGTTTTTCCTCTATAGACTCCCAGTTTTCACCAACTTCCATCCACAATCTATATACGCATGCAAGCACATAATTATATTAAACCACTGAATTGAATAAACACAGATGCAATTCTAGATTTAATAAACCCTATGCAAGCAGCTTTCGTATCTCCTCCATCCATTGCACATCATGTGCCTTGTTTGATTTCCACCCACTTTAACTGGGTAGGCAGGTAGAATTAGGCATTGGTGTTGGGGGCATTGGGAGAGGGTTATTCTTGCTTGGATGAAAGGAATCCCTCATTGTTTTTCCAGCAAAAGGATAATCATGTGATCCGAGCTCTAGCTTCCTGCAAATGCCCATGAAATCCACCATCGAAGCACAACATTTCCTCCAATCGTAGATCCTCTAGGTCGATATCTAGATTTAGTAGAAAATCCCAAAATCCATGGGATCACAAGCTACACTAAGGAAACATCAAAATTCTTTCACAGGTCCTCCAACAAGTAGGTACGCAAGCTCCCAATCTCATTCTGTTGAACCCACTACACATCATCTGGAATGTTCATCAACCATAACAATAAACGAATTGGCTTGGTGACACCCTCCCAATCACACGTTCAATCACGTGTATTTAACACCAACAGTTCGATAGTAAACATGGTGGGAGGCCGGTTTCAACGAGCCTTATATTAGATTCTTCTTCTGGATTTCCCATAACCATTTTGAAGCCTGGTTGGCCAAACTCTTTGAATTCATTGTCATTCTTTTCAAGCGGCTTTCCTTATCGACCCAAATCTAGATATTGAAACATCATAAGTGGGAATAATAAGGGATGTAGGAACATGAGTTAATGTTGAAACCATGCTTATTGGAGCACTAGCAGATGAAACAAAGCTCATTGGAAAACTCGTTGATGCCTCCACGTGAGTTCTAGTGTTAAGTACCAAAGACATGAATAATAAAATCACCACAAAGATCCATAAAATAATATGAAAAACCCACTCTTTATTATTATCAAACCCTTAGGGTAGGGAAAAATCATACAATAGGTCATATTACGGGGAGGATCGTCTCCTGTTCACTTGTCTCTTTAAGGGGGCTACCTCCTAATGATCTATTGCTCCAAATACAATATTTCTTCTTGACTTCCATTACATTGCTTGAACCCCTTTATATAGTGCTACCAACCACCAAAAAACATTCTAGAGGATGAACATTTTAGAATCAAAACCTTTTAATAAGTTCTCTTACATTTATTATGTTCATACTAATATATCTAACTACCATAGTGAGCCTTATTTAATAATATAGTGGACCTAGTCCACTTTACATTGAATGATCTCCATTATTATCACTATGGGCTCTTCGCCTCCCATTACCTCTCTAGATACACTACATTCCACCCCCCTTATGAAAGCATTGTCATCAACGTTATTTATAAGGGTGTACAACCATATACCAGGGTCCCAAGGATAAGTGTGGACCATAATGTTGAAGTAGGCTAGAAAACCATGGTCCCGTGTATGAATGTGAGCCACCATGTTGAAGTAGTCCAACTGTAAATCTTGGTCCCATGTCCAATTGCTCATGTGAACTCCACGAAGATTTCGGAACACCATAGCCAACGGAAAATGATGCTCCAAAGATCGACAATAGTCACATGGATCGAAATATGCATAATTGGCCAAAAATCCATCCACTACTACTAGAGAATAATAAAATTGAAGAAGAATATGTAGAGAAGGCTCTTGTTTAGTCTCCAGGATGGGATCTACATGAGGGGGAGCAGAGTCCGTCTGTGATGTGTAGTCTTTTCTTTCTAAGAATCTCCACTCGGTCTTTTCTTTCAAAAATCTTGTTTGCCAATTTGTTAACTTTTATGATTATGAAGAGTGTAGATTTAGAAAATCTATCACTGGCCTCAAATGTCAATGTAACATGATTTGAATCTAATTTTTCTCTTAAGTCTATTCAACGTTTCAAATACAATTTTTTTGTTGTTAGAAATGTGTTCATAACTTGCGGGGCAACATTTTTAACCATTGGCTAAGAAACAACCACTGAGGGGCATCAAAGCTGTCAAAATCACTCGGGGATCACCCCTGGCCTGGACCGTACCAACTCTTAACATGGCTCGATTTTTGGGTGTTTCCTCCCAACTAAACTCACTGTAAAGGTATTGAACTCGGGTTGCCTAATAAACAAAACCCACACCTTAATCGATTGAGCTAGTGATAATTGACATTTCAAATACCAATTTGATATGAATTGAATTTAGTTATTTTACCTATAGAGACTTATGCGACCTAAAACATAAATATAGTCTGAAGGAGGGGAACAAAGGAGCAAAGAGCCCAAAAAACTTTGATCTCATTAGTAGAGTGGGAAGGTTGACTATTCCACCCTTCGATTGTTATACAAAGAGCATGGCCAGTGCCTGGGTACATAAGTTGGACACTTACCTCCAACTTAACTCAATGACCAAAGTTGAAGCAATCAAGTATGCCACCCTTCAATTGGAAGGAGAAGCTCACAAATGGTGGTACCATGGCCTAGTAACATTATGACACACCAACATCACTTCACATGTGGAATTCACTCAGATTTTGATGGACAGGTTTGACAAGAAGGACCTTGAGATACATTTCAGAGAGTTGGCACATTTGAGACAGACAAGTACACTAGAAGCATACATCATATATTTTCATAGGATGGCAGTTATGGTGACATATATCTCTCAACAAAGATTGGTGATGCTATTCATGGAATGTCTAGTTGAACCCCTGAGAGGATGGGTGAAGTCCTTTAGTCCAACCACATTGCATGAGGCCATGATGATATCCCAGGACATGAAGGACGTAGTCAACAAGAAGGTACCAAAAAAATCCTTCATCCCTCAAGGAGGTAAGGAGACAAAGTTTCCCCAGAAGTCATGGACAGGGAAGGACATGAAGGATGAGGAGACTTGGAGAGAACTAAGAAGGCCAAAACTTTGTTTTAGTTGAAAATATCTGTGGGAACCAGGTCATAGATGTATGGGCAAAGGTAAAGTCCATTACATTAAGGTAGTTTTCGACGAGGATGATGATGGTGATGACAAAGGTATTGGATAGGACAATGGCACTAGTAAATTTGGTTCATTTTGCGACGAACATTTCGACGCTCTTGCGACGTTATGTCATGGAGATTGTGATGAATCTTGTGCCCCTCAAATGCCACTTCACATGCTATGAAAAGTGCAAAGAAACTGAGATAACGTCGCAAGTGACAACCAAAGGAAGTTGTCGCAAGAGAGACGACCTTCGGTGCTCGTTGTAAGAGAGATGACCTATGGTGCTCGTTGCACGAGAGAAGACCAACTGTGATCGTCACAAGAATGACAATTGAGGATTCTTGTGGCAAGAGCGACGACGTGAGTAGTTGTTGCGACAAACTATTCAATTATAAGGTATCGTCGATGGTAATCATACTTCATCTCTCTTGCGACGAGCCTAGTAGTTATTGCGATGAACTATCAATATTATCGACGATCCCCTTCGTCGGAAGAGAAATGACATATCATAGTTTATGCGACGAACAATTTTTCACAAGAGAGATGAAGTGTCAATAGTTGCAATGAACTATCAATACTATCGACGATGCTCTTCGTCACAAGAGAAATGACCTATCCTAGTTTCTGCGATGAACATTGTGACGAACAATTCGTCTCAATAGCGATGAAGTGTACTTCTCATTCCCATTAGACTTCACTTGTATCTCAAGCATATGGCATATGTCCTCATTATTATGTTATAATACGAACACATTAATAATCCTAGACAATTTTTGGTTTTGTTGTTGACTAAATTGAACTTGGGAGGATACTGCCAATAGATAAGTGATGACAGGCAAGTCGATATTCAAAGATCATATCAAGAAATGATATGCACATAAAGTTGACATTTCCATAAGAACTAGGATAAATGGAATTGCATGACTCTTAAATAGTCTAATGTAAAATTATTTACAGGAGCTCATGGGAGGTGTTTAGAATCCATCTTAGTGGAACTTTCCAAATGAGGTTGCACTTGGATGTTATTACTTGATTAACAAATTTGGGGCAAACAAAGCTAAAGCTATGGATTGACAAATTCTCAGAGGATTTGTATTCAATTTGGTAAGAGTATTGTATATCCACATATAAGATTGAGAACTGGTGATTAAAAAATATGAGCGAAAACATTATTTTCTATTGTACCTACCTTAATATATTGACATATGTGGTTACTGAACTAGATTGAGGTTATGATCATTTGGTTGAAGTAGAGGTTGGGGTCATTTCCATAAGCTTATATTGATGGGGCCATTGTTGGGCGTGGATAGTTGAGAGAAGACTGAAGAGATGGCCAAAAAAAATGTAGGAAACCTAGCCAAAGAGTAGAAAATTCTATGCTTGGAGGATATTGTAAGAAGTGGCTGACAAAAAAAGTGAGAGCCAATAGGAAGATCCAAGATTGATGTTGATAGGAAGAGTTATTAGGGGGAAACAAAGAAGCAAGTTAATAAAGAAAGAAAGAAAGACCAACATCAATCGGATAAGATAAAATAAGATGATTTTATTAATGTCCAACAAGTGACCACAAATGGGTCAATGTGATTGCTAAATAGATCAATAAGATTACAATGTGGGAGTGCTAAAGTGGCTCCTAGAAAATCACGATACAAGAAAATCTATCCTATATAAATAAGAATCCAAAACCTAAATCATAACAACATGAAGAAGTGAAACAAAACAATGATGTAGATACATGCAAGTGCAGTGGAGGATAGAAGGACAAGAGCCATCGACCTTCCTGGGGTGATGTTTTTCCCAAGGGACGATCAACATCTCATGAAACCCGCTCTTTTAACATCCAAGGATGAAGAAAATAAATGCTTAATATATAACTAGTCGTATGATTTGTAAGAGTTCAGGGATAATATATGAGATATGTCTCGCTATTTGGATGTAGAAGTTCATGACCATGCCTTGAATGAAGTACCCAAACTACTAGTATAACAATATTTATCCTAGGAGCTAAGGTGACAAGATCGTAAAGGTTGAGTTGGTCGAGCATTGATTCCCTCTCGGGGTCTCGCAAATTTGGTGCTTGATGTAATATTGTTGTCTGCATGCCTCTTGGTGCCTCTATCTATTGGAAGTGCTGGAAAGAAATTTGTAATTAGCTTGCCTCTCGGTGCCTCTATCTATTGGAAGCATTGGAAAGAAATCTGTAATTAGCCTGACCGAGTTTGGACAGGGCCAAGAAGGGTGGACTAAGAAAGATTGAAGTCCAAAGGTATCCTTCATGTACAAGGCCAATCATCTCTAGTCCAGGAAGTGGAAAAATTCGGATAAAGAGTTTTGGCACTCCTTGAAAAGGTAGTAAAATTGTCCCTGGAAAGGTGGAGAGTTTCTGTCAATAATATTGTTGAGCATTTATGACCCCGGGAACAAGCATACTATATTGAGGAGTTGATATAGGTGTGCCAATTTTTGATGGAACAAAAACAAATATTCCATTGAGTCTAGGTTCATGACCAATTTGTTCCAAGGGATACCTATGTATTACCTAAGATAGACAACATCAAACTTCTATTCTAGAAAGGCCAATTCTCTAGAAGTATAGAGGAAGTATAAATAACTTTTTGACAAGTGCAACTATACATTTTTTGCAGGCATTTTATCCTTTCTTTTGACAAGTGCAACCATATTAGGTCTATGCCTCTCTTTTTATAGTTTGGTTGAGACTCTTGCAAGATCCTTTGTACTTGCTTTTGGATTTGTTGCATCTTCTCTACAAACTTCACAACTTGCAATGGATTATAATTCTCTTGCTTTCTACCTATGTCTAACACTTGAAATGCTAAGTCAAAGCACCTTTATGGATAAAATCCCAAGAAATTCTCAAATGGATACATTTGAGTTGAGCCATGAATTTCTTGATATAATAGCGTTTTAATTGTAATGTTGTAGCAAGTGGGCCAAGTCTTGGTTCACAACCTAGACTGTCAATTATTTTGTGGGAAGAAGGCTATACTTGTCTTCAAATTTGTATCCATTGATGCCATTAGGCAGTGCAAAAGGTGCTTAATAATATATCATGTTTATAAAATATATTCAAAGTTGTCGACAAGGCCTTGAGTCTCTAGTGAGGTCAACAATGTGTTAATTCACTCTCTAGGGTTCCATTCTTGTTGTGGTTTGCCCCACTTGAATGACATGTTGCTAAAAGTGTTGAGGCTGATTTCAAGTCTTGGGGGACTTTGGAATAATAGTTACCCCTTAGAATATATATATATATATATATATATATATATATTCTTAATTAAGACCCCCCACCCTATCAAATATGGAATATAATGACCAATGTTAACTTGTATGTAAGTAAAATTTAAGTGAAAGAATTGGTAAAAAACTTAATGTAAATGTAGCTTGAGCTAGCTACGGTAAATAGGATGAAATGGTAATAAATCCAATCGTGTGTTAGGATGTGCACTCATACACTAAGGGTGTTATGACATTATGTGTGAATGGTGTATCTAATACATCCTTCTATAGTGAAATAATAACCCACATCATGCATTTCCTCTCTCTGAGTTTATTTTGTAGGTGGGTATCAAAGCAAGTGACCAAAGTCGGAGAACAAAACCTGAGAAGGAGACCACATGTCATAGACCAAAGGGGAGATCACATACATAGGAGACCACATGTAGTAGACCAAGGACAAGACCGCTTACATAGAAAACCAAGAAGGTCAAAAAAAGAGAAGGAGAGCGATACTGTAAGACCTTGGAGGCAAGGGGAGGAAAGTGTAGACAAAGGAAACATAGTTCCAAAAGTTAAAACATCATAAGTGAAGATTTATTTTCAAAAATAAAGCTGGGGTGAAATAGAGGGTTTTCAATTTTCCTAAAATATAACTTGGAATTTTTTTTTTGGATGAGTTGGTTTTGAGAGGAACCAATATTGAGAAATCATGTCAAATTTCAAAGATAACACATCTTGCATGAGGTCCCAAAGGCTTGTGGAATCCACAACTTGCATATAATGCCCAACATCCCACAAAAGGGAGAAAGTGTAATGTCCCCACTTTGAGACATCATCACAGGGTAGAGATTTATGATGACCAGAGTAGCCAGATGGGTGCTAGAGAGAGTACAGGGGTATTTGAGAGGCATTGTGGGGTCCAAATTGCATTGATGATCATATTCCATCATTATGAGCCATTCCACACAGGTTGGCTTTTGTTTCGTTGCATTCCAACGATTTCCATGATTTTGACTATTTTGAGCTGTAAGTCAATGGAATTCACTTAAGAGGTCATTTTGGGCACATTACTTGGAGGAACCTCTCAGTGTAATAACTCATTGCAATTAGGAGGAGAAACACTATAGGATGGGATGGCTAGAAGTGACTTTCAGTGGCCAGGGAAGCCACAAGGAGAAATAAGGAGCTTTTCAAAGGTAAAAAGGTTAATTAATTAATTAAAGTGATTTAATTAATTAATTAAATATTAATAAAATGAAAGTCACTTTGGAGGGA
>JASDQU010012492.1:74883-85241 GCA_032191745.1 Picea mariana
ATGCTCGTACAGCCTGATCTAAAATAGAGAGTTATATCTTTTTTCTTGACCATTTGTTCTTCCAACTCCAAACCCCGAATCAGATGTAGACTGGGTTGGGTGAGGATTTACGACCTCACCCGAGGGGTGGGGAGTAGAGCCACCACCACCTTGTGACTCCAACAGATCAGATGTTTTCTCCCATCTCTGTTGCACCCTGAATCGGAGGGGCAAGGGGCATTCTTGCTTGTTGGCTCTACCTCGTTAATCGGCTCCTATGCGTCCTCTCCCTTCTTGGATTCCTTCACTTCTTCTTCATGTGCATCCAAGACATTCTCCTCCTCTCTTACCTCCAAATTCCCTCTTCTCCATTTTGTCTTGGCTTTGCTCCACGCAGGAGACTTCGAAGCGATTTACAAGAGCAGAATGCTTGTTTCTTTTTGCAATGTTTAGCAAAGTAATCCTCTTCAATAGTTCAACAAGTTACTTGTCGGAATTGAATTTGAGTGGGGAGGATAACAATCATTCTTCCCAATCACTTGACTTAAATCCAATTGACAAAACGGAATGATCTTATTTACGGAGAGTTTTTCAAACAGAGTTTTTCCTCTGGTTTCCCCAATGTAACACTTCCCACATGAGCAACAGACCTTATAGACCCTTTTTCCTGATGATGGTCAATGGGGTCTTTTACAAACCTCATTCTTTGTTTGATAGTTATTAGTGGCTTGAAAGATGTTGTAATTTCCTCTCTTTTCAAGTTGTTTGCAATCTTATATGTGACCCCTCATATGTAGAGGAGGTACGCCTTCATAATGGGGGTTTGGTTGTTTCGAGAGGGGGAAGTTTCTTCCTTTTCCAGGGCCTTCTTGATGTCCTTATCTTTGTAACCTATGCCCCTAAAGACCTTGGTGAGATGTTCTATCTCATGATCAAGATGTTCATCATTTGAGATTATTGATGCCCTCCTAGCTAGGGTATTGAGGACCTTGATCTTATGTGAAGGGTGGTGGTGGGAGTCGGCGTGAAGGTAGTTATCAGTGTGAGTTTTCTTCCTAAAGACTTTATGCCCAAGGGTTCCATTCGACTTCTTGGTGATTAGAACATCAAGGAACGAGATGCTCTGGTTTTCTTCAAGTTCCATGGAAAACTTGATGTCGTCAGAGATTTTGTTGAGGTATTGAAAGAACTTGTTTAATTCATTGTTACCATGAGGTCACTTGACGTTGATGTCGTCCACATACCTATTCCATCTTGAAGGTTTTAAGGGGTATGATTCCATAGCCCTTTGTTCAAATTTCTCCATGAAGAGGTTGGCCATGATTGGGGACATGGGGAAGCCCATGGCCATGCCACTTATCTGTTCAAAGAACTCTCTCTAATCCTGTTCACGACACTTATTACAATTGAGTAAGAGTTGCTCATAATCCAGGACTTGAAAATGACATTAGCTATCTATATTCCACTATATTGCCTAAAGATGCCCTTTCTCTAAATCAACTCCTACACATATCTATCGATAGGTATATTAACTTTCCTTTGGAGTTGCTTTGTCCAAGACTTCCATGTTGTTTATGATACCTTGGAAGATTGGATCATCCCAAAAAAATTAAAGGTCAAATCATCCCAAAAAAATTAATGGTCAATGTAGGAGGTGAATCCACACCAGGATCATTTCAAGTTGTCTTCCTCATGGTTGAAATTGAGCACGAATGATTCATATACAACCCTCTAGGGCATATGAAATAAGGATCATTGTTGAAGATCATATCACAGGCTTCCTTTAGTTGAAGCATGGAAGCAATATAACTCTAGTGACATAAAAAAATTATCGACCCCTACATTGGAGGGAGGCAATATTCTTCTGCTCCATAAACTTCCTTATCAAAGCCTTTATCATGAAGATGAATTTCTTTCATATAGAGGACAATATTTTGATCCTGATTTCTTGAATGTCGACAAGTTTCCTCACAAAATGTTCATTATCAATTCAAGTTCATTTCCCTTGCTTGAATGTCTATGTCACTCCACAACTTTCTTCTCAAATGTTTACATACTTGTTCCTCCAATTGTCATTGCCATGGTGGTAGCCATTGCTCCTTTAACACATGGAACCAATCTCTCCAACACTTGTTGTTTGCATGGTGAAGATTCATGGCAGCGAGGGTAAAACCCTTATTGCAAAGGAGAACTTCTCTATCCATCTCTCAAAAAAATTTGGTAACTATTAAATTGTTGTAACAAAGAATGCAAAATCTTAAAGATAATACTAGGATGGGCTTTGGTCCACTTATATATACATAAGGAGTTCAATGCAATACTTTTAAATACTTCTACAAAAACTTTAAATAATATAATAAGCCTTTCTAAAGATTTATAAATCTTAATCAATAACAAGAAACCCTCAATTATTCATCATTAAATCTAATTTATTTAGAGATCTTTTTCCTAATATAAATTTATTTTTATATTTTTATAAAATTTATTTAATAAAATATAAACTAATCTTCTACGAAACCTTTAATTAATTATTTAAATTGAATAATATACATTTTTTCAATTTAAACGAATAAATCATGATCACAAAATTGTGAAAATTAACAAATTAATAACCTCAATTTAAACGAATAAATGATGATCACAAAATTGTGAAAATTAACAAATTATTAACCTCCTATCTAATTCGGAATGTCTACGGGGAATAGTACTAAAAATTTATCACTTATTTCGGGTTTAGATTTTTATTAATGAGGCGCTTTATAATTTTGGAGATTATAATTTTCATAGTTTTTACGTTGTTTCACATTTATGCAACCTATTGCAAGAGATTATAATTTTCATCATTTAATTTATATATATTTAATTTTAATTAATTTTAAGGTGAAGAGGAATGTAAAGATTATAATTTTTTTAAGTATATATACATTTAGTTAGTGTGATGGATGAAGTATTATTTTTCTTACTTAAATTTTTATTTCAATTATATGTTAATATTAAATATATTATTATAACAATTTTAAATATTTAATTTTAAATTTTTTAATATTAAAAAATATATATTTTTAAAATTTTTAAAAATATTAAAATTAAAATTTAATTATAATTAATTAAAATAAATAAAATTACAAAATGTTACCTCTTCCCTCAAAATGTATAATTGGTCATAAATCTATGCCATTGTTATTGCTTTCATTTAATGCCTTTTGCTGTGATGGATTCTCAAATTTATCATTTCTTAGATTTCATTTTTTTTTTTCATTCAAAAGTTTAAAGCTTTGTGATTTGTATTAGATATTTTTTAATGGTTTTATTATTAGTTTGCCTTTTGTCATAATAAATAATATTGACATAATCTATGTATAGTTTGAGTGAACTTAATTATTAGATGGTTCTTCATTATTAGTTTTAAGTTTTAATTTTAAATTTTAATATGTATTTAAAAATATTTCATATATATTGATATACTTTGAAAAATTATATATATATATAGAATGTGTTTTATGGTTAATAAGAACAATAAAAGGGATGGTGTCTTCTATTAACATAATGGTTGATTGGTTGCTAGATAAGTATGATAGCTTGTTTTACTTTTCCATCCTTCTTATAGAATATATTGTATAAAAACAAGAGTCAAATACACAAATTGTGTTTATAGGACATGCATAAAAATTTTTTTTGTGCATATGTAATATGAGTAAGATTTTATAAAATTGGTGAAAATTATTTTTATGGTTGAGATAATTACTACATGGATGTGTTGAGTTGTTATATTTATTTATGTATCGACATAATCCATTTTAACTTAAGTTTTTGTTGAGTTGTTATATTTATTTGTGTACCAATATAGATCCATTTTAACTCCAATTCTATCAATTGTAAATAAAGATTAAATACTTTGATAAGTTATTTTTTTGATAATTTAAGATGAATCTAGGCTACTTGTAGAGTAACTCACAACTTGGTAGAACTTAGAATTCACAACTTATGAAGATATGAATATATTAAAATACAATTTTGATTATTGTTAAAATATTTATATATGTATAATTGTAACACTATTTCTTTGTAACTATCATATGAATAGTATTTCTATTTATATGTAATATGGTAACTCTCTTTGATTATATTTTTACATAACATTTTTAATATTATTTTCATATATCAAATCTTTCTTCAAATATATTTTTATTTTTATTTATATCTATATATATAATTGACATATAATATTAATATTATTATTTGTTATAAATATCATATTTTTTTTTAAATTCACATATTTAACATAAATATTACTCATGTAATAATATTTTTACTATATTTTGAAATTCACATATTTAACATAAATATTACTCATGTAATAATATTTTTACTATATTGGGGTGTACAAGTGTTTTTTTGGTACTATAAGAAATGTTATAATAATGCTTAATAAATTTATTTTGTCCAACACCATCCATTCAAATTTATTTTCTTTAAAGAGGTAAAGAAACAAGTTCAGAGATAAATTATTGAGGTTAATTAACTAGGGATTTTAGCATAAAAATATGTAATTTGTACTTTAATCACATAATAACTTTGGTTTGGTTAATGGTTTTTCCTTTTAAAACTATTTTATTCTAAAAATAAATTTCCAAAATATACTTGTAATTAATGGTTATCTAGTATGTGTACTCTCACTTTAACAACTATTTGCAAGATTAATGATTTGCAAACAAATGGATGAATGATTTGCAAACAAACAGATCAATAAGGTACTATGAAACTCTTGTGTTTAGATGTTTAAATCTATGTCATTGGGAAAGAACATTGGAAGAGGACTATGGTTCTAAGATAATGGTTTTCCCTTTTAAAACTATCTTATTCTCAAAATAAGTTTCCAAAATACACTTGTAATTAATGGTTAATGGTTTTCCCTTTTAAACTATCTTATTTTGAAAATAAGTTTCCAAAATACACTTGCAACTAATGGTTATCTAGTATGTGTACTCACACTTTAACAACTATTTGCAAAATCGATGATTTGCAAACAAACAAGAGGACTAAACTACTATGAAACTTCTTTTGTGTTTAGATGTTTAAAACTATGTCACCGGGAAAGAACGTTCAAAGATGACTATGATTCTAAGATAGATTCCAATCACTCTCTATGAAACAATGAATAGAGAAAAAGTAGCTCATGAGTTCTTTGCCCTCCATACAAAAAATAACATATGTTGTGCTCTACTAAATCACATACTGAATTAGTTCAATTAAAGGAAAAGAAGTGAGGAATAGAATTTGCAATATCATTAGCTACTTCGGAATTGTGGATGGTATTTTTTTTAGTAATGAGGTACATGACACAAAATATCTATGTATTGCAATTTAGTTGATATTTATTTCATATTTATCTTTAGTTTTTGTTTATACGATTAGTTGTTTTTTTTTGTTTGTTAATTATTATTATTTAAATATCTTTAATATAACTACTTATTTGTTTAGAGGGAAATATCAATATGTTTTTTCATTATAGTGGGAAAATCTATCATAATTTACTATGTCAACTAGCAATGGAAACATCAACATGTTATATAAACTATTCAAATATTCATGTTTGATAAAGAGTTTCTTCCTTGCTTTCTGGTATATAGAACATTGTAACATCACATGTACCTCATCCTTTACTTCTCCTTCTTGAAAATAAAACATATACTATGTTTTATTTATATTTTTGTGTATTTGTTTTCATGACTAGGTGATGGGAGTATAGTTGAAATCAATAGAATATGAGTTATACACATACTAGATAACCATTAATTACAAGTGTATTTTGGAAACTTATTTTCGGAACCACTATCCCAATGCTCCAACATGGTTATCTAGTATGTGTATTCACACTTTAACAACTATTTGCGAGATCAATGATTTGCAAACAAACATGAGAACTAAGCTACTATGAAACTCTTGTGTTTAGATGTTTAAATCTATGTCATCAGGAAAGAACATTCAAAGAGGACTGTGGTTCTAAGATAATGGTTTTCCCTTTTAAAGCTATCTTGTTCTGAAAATACGTTTCCAAAATACACTTGTAATTAATGGTTAATGGTTTTCCCTTTTAAAACTATCTTATTCTGAAAATAAGTTTCCAAAATACACTTGTAATTAATGGTTATCTAGTATTTGTACTCACACTTTAACAACTATTTGCAAGATCAATAATTTGCAAACAAACAAGAGGACTAAACTACTATGAAACTCTTGTGTTTAGATATTTAAATTTATGTCATCGGGAAAGAACGTTCGAAGAGGACTATGGTTCTAAGATAGATTCCAATCGCTCTCTATGAAATACTTAATAGAGAAAAAATAGCTCATGCGTTCTTTTCCCTCCATACAAAAAATAACACATGCTATGCTCTACTAAATCACATACTAAATTAGTTCAATTAAAGGAAAAGAAGGGAAGAATAGAATTTGAAAATATCATTAGGTACAAAAATTTTGGACTTGTGGAGAGTATTTCTTTTTTTTAGTAATGAGGTACATGACACAAACTATCTATGTATTGCAATTTAGTTGATATTTCTTTCATATTTATCTTTAGTTTTTGTTTATATGAATAGTTTTTTTTTTCAAGTTATAAAATATATTTAATATAACTACTTATTTGTTTAGAGGGAAATATCAATATGTTTTTTCATTATAGTGGGAACATATGAGGCAGAGGGAATGATGGGCCCAGCCTCCTCCAGAGAAAAACCATACCGTTCCTTTGGAGCCATGACTTATTTAGAGAGACACTAGCTTGATGGTGAGGGTGAGAGAGTGCCTTCCCTTGGGGAATGACTGGGAGAATGATTGAATGTTTAAGTGGAAGACCCTAGTCCTTGCCCCTGTGACAGTAACGTACTCTTGCCCCAGACCACATCTATCATAATTTAGTATGTCAACTAGCAATGGAAACATCAACATGTTATATAAACTATTCAAATATTCATGTTTGATTAAGGGTTTCTTCCTTGCTTTCTAGTATATAGGACATGGTAACATCTCATGCACCTCATCCTTAACTTCTCCTTCTTGAAAATAAAGCATATAATCTATTTTATTTATATTTTTGAGTATTTGTTTTCACTTCTAGGCGATGGGAGTATAGTTGAAATCAATAGAATATGACTTATACACATACTAGATAACCATTAATTACAAGTGTACTTTGGAAACTTATTTTCAGAACCACTATCTCGATGCTCCAACATGGTTATCTAGTATGTGTACTCACACTTTAACAACTATTTGCAAGATCAATGATTTGCAAACAAATGGATCAATGATTTTCAACAAAACAGGAGGGCTAAGCTACTATGAAACTCTAGTGTTTAGATGTTTAAATCTATGTCATCGGGAAAGAATGTTAGAAGAGGACTATGGTTCTAAGATAATGTTCTTCCCTTTTAAAATTATCTTATTCTGAAAATAAGTTTCCAAAATACACTTGTAATTAATGGTTATCTAGTATGTGTACTCACACTTTAACAACTATTTGCAACATCAATGATTTGCAAACAAACTGGAGGACTAAATTGCTATGAAACTCTTGTGTTAAGATGTTTAAATCTATGTCATCGGGAAAGAACATTTGAAGAGGACTATGGTTCTAAGATAGATTCCAATCAGTCTCTATGAAATCCTTAATAGAGAAAAAGTAGCTCATGAGTTTTTTTCCCTCCATATAAAAGATAACATATGTTGTGCTCTACTAAATCACATATTGAATTAGTTCAATTAAAGGAAAAGAAGGGAAGAATAGAATTTGCAATATCATTAGGTACTTTAGACTTACGAAGGGTATTTATTTTTTTTAGAAATGAGGTACATGACACAAACTATCTATGTATTGCAATTTAGTTGATATTTATTTCATATTTATCTTTAGTTTTTGTTTATATTATTATTATTATTATTATTATTAAGTTATAAAATATATTTAATATAACTACTTATTTGTTTAGAGGGCAATATCAATATGTTTTTTCATTATAGTGGAAAAATATATCATAATTTAGTATGTCAACTAGCAGTGGAAACGTCAACATGTTATATAAACTATTCAAATATTCATGTTTGATTAAGGGTTTCTTCCTTGCTTTCTGGTATATAGGACATTGTAACATCGCATGCACCTCATCCTTAACTTCTCCTTCTTGAAAATAAATCATATACTTTGTTTTATTTATATTTTTGTGTAATTGTTTTCGTTGTTAGGTGATGGGAGTATAGTTGAAATCAATAGAATATGACTTATATACATGGATATTTTCTCTTGCAAGTATTATTGTTCCATGTAGGTGATCATTGGGTTTCTCTCACATTGATAAAACCCCTACTTACATGGGAACCAATATCTTGATGCTCCAACATTTTTGGGAGCTTGGGAACAGGTATGAAACATCCACAATTGATTGGGAACCATTATGAGAACTTGGGAGATTTGAAGTAAGGAATGGAGCTTGGGAACATTTTAAATGGAGTTTCTAGTATAGGGAGCTTTTAGAAGCTCCCTATCTAATAGGAAGTTCCTACAAGCTCCCACTCTTGTGGGCCCAAAAATGGTGCATTATTAATATGTTTTCTCACTATTTTGGAGCCAATCTCACAATTCTCCCTCAAAAAACCATAAAACAATCTTAAAAATACGAATTTCTACCTACAAAATAACAACCTTGTCATGAAGAATACACATCATTTGGCATCATTTGGAATTTGGCATCATGTTGCATTGTGGGTCACCGTGTGAGTGAGCATCATTGTGAGTCTTGTGTGAGGAGGGATAAGGTGTAATGAGTAGACACAATCGATGGAAGACACATTGAAGAGTCACTTGTGAGTGAGGTGCATTGATGAGCATTGTAAGTAGTGCATTGTGAGAAACCATGTCGGGCATCTTGTCAACATTTGGTCATCTCATCATTGTGAGTAGCATTGTGAGAATTCATGAGAAACTTCTATATCATTTGTCATTTTCTCAAACCAATGTTTTCTAGGTATGCTTGCTCACTAAATTCTATTGTGTGATTTCCTATAGTGTTGTAATATTTGTTGCATGGTTTCCTAAATTATGTTTTGTGGTTATGCCATTTTAATTGCCTATGAGGTCTACTAAATCCTAATAGAAATAGTTTATGGCATTGCAAATTTGCAGTTTTTTTTCCAAGCTATAGTTATAGAGGCCAGTGCCTATGTTTTGTTACTTGAAACTTGTTGACCAACTAATTATACTCAAATAACAAAGTCTAATATACCATAGTATACACTATACAACAATTCTAGCAGACATTAGGAGGTAGAGCTATCATGGATTGGCCTCCAATTTGATTGAAATAAAATTTAAATACTAAAATATGAGGCATTGCTAGGAGGAAAAACAGTTTAGGAATCGTCTATATTTTAATTGAAATAAATACTAGTGTCTAGGCATTGCTAGGATGCAAAACATTCTAGTATTGGCATTATATTATAGTTATTAGTCTAAGTTTAGCCAGATATGTATGTGGCGTGTTCATGTACCATGAATGTAATATCAACATTGGTAAGTAGTACCTTTAAGAAACTTATAAATTGAAATATAATATATATCAACACACCATCCACTATAGTCTTATAATTTTATGTATCATTGTCTAGATGCATTGTAGTCTAGAATATTTTTTTATTTTTAATTTATTATATTGTCGCTCCCAACCTAATGTTTCTTGAGAATTTGGGAAAAACTTAAGCCATTTTGGAAACTTGTATCCACATTCCCAATGTTCCCGCATTTTGAAAACTCATGCAACACAAATAAAACCACATTTCTTACCAAGATCCTTTTGGAGATTCTATAGTGTATGGATTTTTCACTTCATACTAACCTACACATATTCCCTTGGATATCATCTTGTGGATTTTTCATCGTGCATCACCCATACTCAACCTGTATTATGATGACATCAAGGTCCTCAACTTATTCTTGCGATGAGTCACATGTATTGAAACGTCTACCCATTTGAGTTCCAATACCATGGTCTAGATTTGTGATTGTGGTCTCCCATTTGATGTGTATTACCATGGTAAGGTCTCCTTAGTATATATTATAGTTGTTTCCTCGTCTAGTCACATATTTGGATAAAGTATGATTTGACCTCCCTATTTGGGTCACTTACTAACTAGACTAGACTAACTTTGTGCCCCGTGAACTAAATGAATTGTTCATTAGTTAAGGAGCCTTATTTCAATCCCAAAACATCCCTTATCCATTAAGTCTTGATATTTGAGTAATTCACTAAGTTGGATATCCCTTTTTACTTAGGTATTTTAGGCATGAACACTTGGACACAACTTTTCTTGTCTATGTCATACTC
>JASDQU010012492.1:131645-146806 GCA_032191745.1 Picea mariana
CTTGAGATGGACATTATCTTCAAGACTTTTTCTAATCTCATCATCTACCTTCTTATGTTCTTCTATTTCATTCTTTATTCTTTTGATTTCTTCTTCTTTTTCTTCTAATTGAGTCTTTTTACTTTCTTCTTGTTTCTTGAGCATTTCCTTTAACTTAAAGATATGCCTTTGATTCTTTTTAAGAAACCAATTAGTGTTCTCATAAAGATAGATATATTCTATGTAACAATGGTTATAGTTGTATTCAAATAGACCCCATTCAACTTTCCTTTTAAGATTTGATAGCTCTTCTTCTACTTCTTCCATGGGATAACTATCATCTAATTCTACACATACTATCTCTAGATTTTCTTCTTCACTTGTAGAGAAATATTCAACGTCATCACATTTTGAAATATTGCAATCAGGGGATTTTGAAGATTATTTACCTTCATTGATCTTGATGGAGTTGTCTTCAAGGTCTTCCTTTTTTCCAACATCATTACATTTAGAATCTTTGCAATTTAATGATTTTGGAGATTCTTTGCCTTCATTGTTCTTGATGGAGTTGTCTTTAGTGTCTTCCTTCTTGCTTTGGTATGTCTCCTCTAGATTTAGCCATAGATCCTTGGCGGAAGTGAATTGTCCCATGCTCTCTTTGATGGAACTTGAGAGTCCACTAAGAATGTTCTTGAGAGCCAATGCATCATTCTTCTTTTCTTCCCTTTGAGCTGCAAACTTTGACTTGTTCTTCAAAGGAACTGATCCACCAATAACTGCTTTCCAAATACCCGCTCCTATTTCCTTCAAATGCACTTTCATTTCTATTCTCCGTGTAGAATAATTGTCCTCATCAAGGATTGGAAGTTCATCATCCATTTGTGTGTCCATATATCTCCTCCAAGATTGTTAAGGCTTATAGAGAAGGCCTTCTCTGATACCAATTGTTGGACACACCGACCACACTGAGAAGGAGGGGGTGAATCAGTGTAGGGCTCTTTTTCAAACTTCCCTTAACAAAACTTATTAGATAGCAATAACCAATTACTCAACACACATTACTATCATTTATAATCAATTGTATGTGAACATATATCAACAACATATATCATCAATAAGTTATCACCACAAAGAACACAAGATGTATGTACAATTTTATTTTTATTACAGACTACAATCCTTGGGTTATCAACAACAACCGAATAGAGTTACAACTCCACAAGAGCACCAGATCTACAATGAAAGACTCAACTTACACAACTCAACACCAACTGAGAAGAGGAATCAATCCTCAACGGATACCAATCTGTCAAAAGGTATGTGACCTGTTAGTAGTGCAACACGTGTATGTACTACAACCTGCGTATGCCTTAGGGTTTTCTCTCTATGAAAAACTCAGATCCTTTGTATCCTTCAGTCACATCTAATTTTGTCTTTCATTGTCCCATCTTAACCATAACCAATCACAACACATCTATGCTCTCCCACATCTTACTCATGCTCCTCAACCATAGAATATGAATGTTTCTTAGTCATGTGTAAGAAACCATTATACTATGGCAATCATATCAGTACTGAATCATAAGAGTGTTGCTCACTCTATCAATCAACCAACATAACCATATCACAACATCCATACCAAGAATGCCTTAAGCATTCACCATACAATAAGCAAGAATATCCATCAAGACAACTATGTAACCATACCAGAGTTTCTATGGCAGATCTGGAACTTTCTTCAGACTTCAAGAAACTGGAATCAGCTCACACTCAAGTCTCCATGACTTCATCCAACTGTACACGCTATGCCTTCCTTCAGCCCCTTGCTATGCTCAAGAGATTATTTTCACAAGAGACCTTTGCTTCTTATTTATACTCTCCAAGTAGCTTCCTTAGAAGCATCTTCTAGGTCACTTTGTCCACATAGCCACTTTTTACACATAGTCACCTATGTCCAACTTTTCCCAATTTTCCACTTGTCCATGTATCCAATAGCCACTTGACCACTTATCCTATTTTCTTCATTTTAGGGTTAATCTTCTTATAACCACTTTCCATAATGAAATTTCTCCATTTAATTTATTATTTAAATAATCCTCCTTGACTTTGTCACTTCACTTTATTATTTAAATAATCCTCCTTGACTTATTTGATCTTTTGGGGATCCAAGCCAACATATGAGGGTCCTCCAACTTCCTAATTCCATAACTCTCAAACCATGAGGAGTTATGTGGCGTTCCACATACCACCAGAAATGGCTTGACAAGCACTATCCATATAGGATAGTTTCACTAGAAAATTCATTGATATTCATCTCGTTATTCCACAATTAATCATGGGTTCTCTAACCATACTGCTAGGATAACTCAACTGCAAAACGTCTTCCCATGAGGGATTTCACCATAAAGGGGCCACTTTGGAGTTCACTACAAAGCGTCTTCTCGTGAAGGATTTCACCATAAGGGGACCACTTTGAAGTTCATCCATTTGTACAACCATGACCTTTGGAGTTCACCGCAAAGTGTCTTCTCGTGAGGGCTTTCACCATAAAGGGACCACTTTGGAGTTCATCCATTTGTACAACCATGACAAGACAATAATGAGTCATCTTTACACCAATCCAACTACAACTCATTGATCCATATTCATCTATGCATACGACTGTGGCTCCTCTTGACATCAATCCATTGACATCAAGGTTAATACATGATCCATCAATCAAGTTCAATACATGATCCATCAATCACTACATCAATATACTATGAAAATACATTGTTCCTTTGGCATCAATGACAACATGATCCAACAACTTTACCTTTGAAATTTAATGGAAATAATCTGCAGACTACATCTTCATGAATAATATTAAGCAAGCATAAAGTGCATTCATACTTCCTAATATGCTCAAATGTTGTTGTGTTTCCTTCACCATCGAAATTTGGAAAGAAATCAACTTCCTTTCTTGGAAGTTTATGTAAAGGTCCTTGAAAGCACAATGCAGTATTGGTTTCCCATCCAAGTATTTGGGATAGAGTCATAAGCAATAAATAAAAATAGAAAATATAGCTCTACACTAGGTGGCTTTTCATCGCCCTCATTATAATTCCAAAATGTTGGCATGAGAAAATGTCTACTCATTAACTTTGTAGGTTCACCCTACAAAAGGGACCAATTAGACCTTCCTCTATTTGGTACGACCAACCCTCTGTATTACAACTAGATTTATGTTTCTTTGTGGTCTTATCACTTGAAGTCCAATCCATTGTTTATAGGGTATTATAATGCAAAGGATGAAATGCATCTAGTATGTTATGTAGAATGTTAATGCAATGCAGTGTAAAATAATCCTATGGGAGCTCACTAACAGTCAACCATTTAACATGGAATAGGTGGAATATGTAAGAAAAATAGGAAGTTTTTTCTATTGACCAAAATCAACACCATACCTTAAGTGGAAATCTCCTAGAAATCAAGGACAACCTATAATCATAGAGAGAGCACAATCTTGCACCCCTTCTCCACACTCACAAAGGTAGCTTCAATTACCATGAAAATAACCTATTTCAAGTCAAATATCATTAGACATAAACTTGAAATGTAATTTATCCAGGTGGATATTGGTGGCCACCCACCTATTCCAACTGGCTCATCGTGTCCATTTTTTTGTTCAACACGTTCTTATGTACTTCTTTGTAATTGTGAGTTTTACACTTCTGGGGCTTTATGAATCCCCACACATCCTCCACATGGATACAGATGGCCTCTTTCCTAATCCAATTGTCTTATTTTGTATGTTTTCATGTCAGCACATCTTACTGTACTTCCAGCGCTGTTTTGGGGCCCTAAAAGTTGTTTTTTTGGCTCGCCATAGTCAAACTATAGACATAGTTAGATTTTTATAGAGGAATGTGTACCTCTCTTAAATACCTTTCCAACAGACTATCACATGCCTAAAATGGAGGTCGTATGCAAAAGTTACGACTATTGGAAGTTGAGGTACCAAATTACACCAACTTACCCATAGGGCCCACGCGACTTTTGGTGTTTCACCTTCTAGGTTTAGGTTTTTGGATGTCTAGTGTTTTGGCATTCATGAGTAATATCAAAAATGCCTTTAGAGCCTTATTGTAATCCATTTTGCTTAGAGGTATTCTTGTAGCAGCCACATCTCTTCTCAGAGATAGCTACCACCATTCGAGCAAGTGTTTTAGTTTTGCAGTTTTACAGTTTCAACCTATTTCATTATTTAATAGAAGATATTGTTCGTTGGATATTTGTGTTATTCTTCATATATTTTTGTTTATTGTATCCAATATGTTAATTAGTTCGTTCCGCTCCTAAATCTGGAACAGTGGTATCAGAGCGGTCTATTCTTCATTTATTTTTCTTCGTGCATGTCCCCAAAAAGATCTCGGTACAAGAAGTTGGGACTCAAACCAATCGAGCCATTACAAGATTGGTTGCGCCGATCTTGAAAACAGCCCATGGGGGACGAAAAGAAATATGATGGAGCAGGATATCCTATTAAAATGTTGCTCGAGGAATCCCTCGCATGACAAGGGAACGAAATGATGGACAACTTCGCGTAGATCCTTCGACGGCTACCCACAGGAGAAGCATATTCATCAAGAGGCCATGCAACCCCTTCAAGGTACAGGTAAATTTTGATATTCCATTATTTGAAGGACTGATAGATGCAGATGTTGCAGATAAATGGTTGAATCTGCTCGAAGGATATTTTTCGGTCCACAATTCTTTCGATAGGGAAAAGATCACTTTTGCACTACTCAAGTTCGTTCCCCATGTTAAAGACTAGTGGGATACTTACTCTAAGAAAAGGGTCATGGAGGAATATACAATGTTTGTGGTGGCCCCTACATGGGATTCCTTCTAGGTTTCCATTAAAGAACAATACTACCCTGTTGGAAGCTGCAAGGACTAGTGCACTAGATGGACCACCCTACGTCAAGAAAGGGACCAAACAATACCATATTTAACCAATATTTTCCATACCCTATGCACCAAATTGGATATCAAAGAATCTAAGCATCATTCAATGCTCAAATACTACGATTGTTTGCATAGATACATTCAAACAGAAATGGATTTACTGGACATCGCCTTATTAGGCACGGCGTATAGATACGTTGTCAAGATTGAGAAGAAATTTAATAAGAAACATCGAGAGTTTGGAACTGCAAACCCGTCACAGTCGAAGCAGGGCAAAGGCATCCCCAACCCAAAAAACAAGGGACCAAGTTGATATGGTCACCCTCATGACAACCAGTCCAAGCCACAACACGAGAAGGGCAATGAGAAGATGAAGAAGGACAAGGAAAAATGGTGTGAGTACCATAAAATTCCTTGGCACAACACCGAAGAATGTCGCTCCAAGAAGTCCCTCGTGGCTGAGNTGAAGGCGTCTGAGTCAGAGTTCGATTCTGATTCCGAGTTAACTACTAAAGGAGGGAAGCTTATTATTGATGATGAACCCAGTGCCACTGTCACTACCACCAAAGTTCGTCCAAGCACATTAGAAGAACTAAAGGAAGGGGAATGCCTCTTTCACTCGTAGATGTGGGTCAAGGGGGCTCTGATTCATTTCATTGTCGACAAAGGTAGTTAGAAGAAGCTAATTTCAGCAAAGATCATCAAGAGGCTAGAACTGCCAATGAAACTGCACCCACATCCCTACACCATTGCTTGGCTTCGCCAAGGAAGAGATCTCTGTGTCAGCCAATAGTGTCGTCTACCCTACGACATCAAGCATTTCAAAGATGAGGTACCATGTGATATTTATCCCCTTGAATTTTCTGATGTTCTTTTAGGACAACCATATTTGTGGAAGTGGCATGTTGTGTATGAGTGTAGACCCCTCACTGTTATTATTACTTTGGGTAGACAATTGTATAGGATCCCAAAGGTGGCGCCGCCTACTGCTATTTCTTTAATCTCTGCTGAGAAATGAAGTAAGGTCATTTCATAGAATGGGAAGTTATTCTTCTTTGTGATCCGTGCTCATAGTAAGCAGAAGGTTGTCGCCACATTCGTGGCCTCTACACAGTGCCTCTCTTTGAAACAAAAGAAAGTGGACAGGATCATGGAAGAATGCAAATACATCTTCGCCTCACCGACAGGGGTACTGACACACTGCCAAGTCAAGCATCCAATTGATCTAACCCCTGGCGCGCCTCTACCTAATGGACCATTCTATCAACACTCGTTGATGGAGAATGACAAAATCAAGCATCAGATCCAAGAGATTATTCAAAATGGGCACATCGGGCCCAACTCCTCCCCTTGCAAAAGCCTGATTGTACTAGTGCAGAAGAAGGACGAGACTTGGCGAATCTGCATTGATTACAATGCCTTAAACAAAATCACAGTCAGGAACCACTACCCCATTCCCACAATTGATGACCTTCTTGACCAACTCAAGGGGGAAAATTTCTTCAATAAGATTGACCTAAAGTCTGGCTACCACCAGGTTTCCGTCGAACCAACTAATGTATGGAAGACAACCTTCAAGTCTAAAAAAGGTCTCTACGAATGGATAGCCATTCCCTTTGGCTTAACAAATGCATCGGCCACTCTCATGAGGTTGAGAGATGATGTGTTGAGACCCTTCACCAACTCCTTTGTGGTAGTATATTTGGATGACATCCTCATCTTCAGTAAAACATGGGAGGATCACATGCAACATATTCAGCAGGTTTTGAGCACTCTGTAGCGGCACAAGCTTTATGCCAACTTGGAAAAATGATATTTTGGCATGAAAATGGTCCAATACTTGGGCTACATTGTTAATGAGCACGGGGTATATGTTGATCCGGATAAGATCCATGTCATATGTGACTAGCCAACCCCAACCACATTGATCGAGCTTCGAAGATTTTTGGGACTAGCCAACTTCTACCGACGGTTTGTGTTGGGATTCTCCCATATTGCATGGGCCCTTAGCCATGTGACTAAGGGCGGTGGAAGAGCCAAGTTAGTGTGGGGGAAGGAGAAACAATGAGCATTCGATGATATTAAGCATCGCTTGTGCTCATCTCCAGTACTCTCCTTGCCTGATCTGCAACAACCATTTGAGATTAAGACTGATGCATCTAACTATGTTGTAGGCACAGTTCTCACTCAGCATAGAGCATTCGATGGCATACCATAGTGAGACAGTCTCTGATACTGTTTGGAAATACCCCACTTATGACAAGGAAATGTATTCCATTGTACAAGCCTGTCGTCAATGGAAACATTACATTCTAGGGAAAGAAACGATCATACACATTGATCACAAGCCTCTGCAATTCATACAGACATAGCGGAAATTGTAGAATGATCGCCATCAGAAGTGGTCCACCTACATGCAACAGTTCCATCTCAACATCAAGTATAAGACAAGTATCTCCAATCGTGTCATTGACTACCTCAGTCGACCTCCTGTGGATGCACTCACCATTGTGCTCCATTCCTGTGGACATGAAGCATCTGAGTGGCCCCAACTTTATCAGTAAGATCTGGACTTCGCCACCACATATCATCTCTTGGGTACAGAAGCAACTGTCACTGATTTTCACATTTAGGACGGACTCTTATGCCACCTAGGCCATCTTTCTGTTCCTACAAGAAAGTGTGCAAATATGATTTGTGAAGCCCACTACAGTTGGGTGGCAGGACATTTTGGCGTAGAGAAAATTATGGTCGTTCTTCAGAAACATTTTTATTGTCCAAAACTTCGACAGGACGTCAACAAATATATCAGATCTTGCACATCCAGTGTCATTTCCAAGCCTGCCATCAAGAAGCAAGGCTTATACACCCCTCTTCCTATTCCTGAGAAGCCTTGGTAATCCATCTCAATGGACTACATGTCTATTTTTTCGCCCACCAAGAAAGGAAATCACTGCGTGTTTTTGGTCGTTGATTGATTTTTGAAGATGGCCATCCTCACAACTTGTAAGAAGAATGTCACAATGGCATATAATACCAAGCTCTTATTTGAACGAGTGTGGGTCCACTTTGGGATACCACAGACCATCATCTCTAACCGAAATAGCAGGTTCCTCAACACCTTTTGGTCGAGTCTCTGGTCTCTGTTGGACACCAAGCTCACAAAATCCACTCCTTTCCACCCCCAAACCGATGACCAAACAAAGGTTTTCAATCGGATGATTTGCACATCCTACGCATATACAATTCTAAGCATCCACGTAGATGGGACGAGAGTCTCCCATATGTCCAACACAGTTACAACATGGCTCTCCATAGTTCCACCGGCCATAGCCCATTTCAGTTGGGTCTAGGATTCCAACCCTTGGGACCCATTGATGTTGCACTTCCTCTTTCCACTGCACAGATAGAATCTTCCCTTGATCAATCTACAATCGACAAAGCCATCGGATTCGTTGAGCGAATTCAACACATCTGCCAACATGTCCAAGATATTTTGCAGAAATCCAATGCTAAGTACAAGAAACACCATGATCAACACAGGGTACCACACCAGTTTCAGGTTGGCAACAAAGTCTGGCTACATTTGCAGAAGGAGCGTCTCACCCGACCCCATCGAAAATTTCGCCCACTTCGTTATGGGCTTTACACTATCACCAAGGATGCGGGTAGCAATGATTTTGAGCTCAACACTCCACCCTTCCTTGGTCTGCATCTAGTATTCAATGTGGACCTCCTTCAGCCATATTTCCCCCCATTATTGGAAACCTCCGAGATTGCAGAACATCTGACACCAACAGAGCTCAACCCTGATTGCATGGAACAAGCATCCACTGATAAGATATTGGACACATAGGTCAAGGGCACTCAACAGTAGTGGATCCAGCTTTATCGGGTTGTCAAGGTAGAGCAACTCCTCCACCAAGGAAAGTGGCTCACCCTGGGCGAAATCCAACAGAAGTTTCCTCACCTAATGGGGGGACTCAACGCAATGGAGACCATTGCTTCCTAAGGGGGGAGTATTGATCCAGGTGGATATTGGTGGCCACCCACCTATTCTAACTGGCTCCTCCTGTTCATTTTTTTTGTTCAACATGTTCTTTTGTATTGGTTTGTAATTGTGAGTTCTACACTTCTGGGGATGTCTGAAGCCCCACACATTCTCTAGGTGGATACGGGTGGCCTCTTGCCTAATCGAACTGGCTTATTTTGTATGTTTTTATGTCAAGACATCTTGTTGTACTTCCAGGGTCATTTTGGGGCCCTAAACGTTGTTTTTTTTGGCTCGCCACAGTCAAACTGTAGACGGAGTCAGATTTTGACGCTCAAATGTGTAGTTCTCTGAAAGACCTTTCCAACGGGTTATCACGTGCCTAAAACGAAGGTCATATACAAAAGTTACAACCCTTGGAAGTTGAGGTACCAAATTACACCAACTTACCCATAGGGCCCACATGACTTTTGGTGTTTCACCTTCCAGAGTTAGGTTTTTGGATGTCTAGGGTTTTGACATTCATGAGTAATATCAAAAAGGCCTCTGGAGCCTCATTGTAATCCATTTTGCTTAGAGGGATGCACATAGCAGCCACATCTCTTCTTAGAGATAGCTACCACCATTCAAGCAAGAGTTTCAGTTCTACAGATTTACAGTTTCAGCCTATTTCATTATTTAATAGAAGATATTGTTCACTGCATATTTGTGTTATTCTTCATATCTCTGTGTTTATTGTATTCAATCTGTTAATCGGTTCGTTTCGCTCCTAAATTTGGATCAATAATAAAAAAACATTATAGATCCTTGAGAATTACATCTAACAATTAGTATCAAAAATCAGTGAACAACAACCAAGCACCAAGAAAATAGTTTCCAAAACGAAGGACTATAGCCCACAAACACTAAGAAAATAGGAGGGCGAGAATAATACTTCCTAGAACTAAATCTCATAGTATACATTGATATGCTAACTCGTGCATATTTATTCACATAAAAACTAGTCTTACATGTTGCAAAGAAAGAAAAATCATGTTTATACAATTTGATCATGTTTATACAAAATTGTGGTAGAGGAAGTTAAGTGGTTTTAACTTTTCAACTTCCTAACCATTTGCCAATTCAATCTTTAAAGCTTTATCCCTTTGTTGAGTGGAATTTATTTTGAATTAAAATCCTCCCTTAGAGAACTTTATTTTGAATTAAAATCCCAGTAAAGTTTCCTTTTCATGATTTGTCCTTTTCATGTCAAACTTTTATGATTTGTGATTTGTCCTTTTCCTAGACAATAACACATTTTTATGATTTGTGATCTGTCCTTTTCCTAGACAATAACACATTGATTGCTGAACTTGTTTAAAATGAACTTTTACTTTTTTATTTAATTTATTGTACTTTAACTAATTTCAAATATTGTAAAGTTGTGATACAAGTGAGTTTCCAAAGCCTCTCGTGGTTTTATATTTTAATTGTATAAACTTTAATTTTAATTGTAATAAAGAAATCATGTTCAATAATCAAATTACAAACTTATAAGTCAAACAAAATCGAAGCCAATCTAAACTTTAAATGCCTATCAAGAAGTTCAAGTATATATTAAATTATGATTTAAAACATTATTAATATGTTAATCCATGTATATAAATGCTTCCTACGTACTCGTTTTCCAAATACAATCAAGTTGTTTGGTCTTGTCGGTATCAACTTGACCCATATTACAAAAGAAAAGCAAATGAATTAATCTTGAAGATGGGATTAAAACATTGGATATAGTATTGAAGGTTCTACACAACTACATATTTGGAAACATATGTATAGTATAGGGGTTTCACAAATATACATCTTTGGAAACCATTGGGAAACTTTTTAAAGAATTCATTGGAATGTTGAAATCTTCTGATGAACCATGATTGAGAAAAAATTAAAAGATTAAACCCAATCATTTCGAAGAAGCTCAAAATTATTTGGGTAAACAAAAACATAACCTTTGATAAATGAATTTAAATGACCTTTAGTAAAAAACATTAAAAAAAGCATGTGCTTTCTTTAAAATCTATATAATAAGGCCATGATTTAACGATGGATTTTAATATTTCCAATTGAATCATTTAATCATTTTCATTTAAATGATTAAAAATCAAATTTAAAAATTAGGTAATAAGATAACGCGATTTCAAAAAGCCACAATTCATATGTACGACCAAGGCTTAGAAAGAATACTCTTACAATACACAGAGGGTGGATGGGGCTTCAAAACAAATGGTTGCACCTTCATGTTCAGTGTTCATTTTGTTGAGATTTTATGTAATTTCAGAAGTTATTCCTAAGTGTAATTGTATTGGTTATTCCTAAGTGTAATTGTGAAAGGGTTTATTGATAAGTCATGTCTCTTAGGTCTTTTAGAGTATAAATAGAGGTTATATCAAGTCATTTTCATCATTCATTGAATATAAGTACAAGAGAGTAGTATGCACTTATCTAGGAGGCTATTCTTGGTTCGTGTCTGGGTTTCTTTGGTCTTGATTTTGTGAAAGAGTATTGTATGACATTGTACATGTTGGAGGAATCTATACTAAGGAAAGTTTGCAAGGTTTTCTCCCCTTGAGGATTTCCCTGAGGATATATCTTATTGTTTTGTGGATATCTATCTTTCAGTTGTGATCCTTTTGCATATTAAATAATGATAAAAGAATACAATACTTTAATTGTTGGAAAAACAAAAAAGAAATCAACACATTTCACCATGTTCACAACCCACAAAGTTTAGATTTGTCATCCTAATGGGGGACTTTAATTGTGTCCTTTTATACATGTGAGACTTTGAATAAGATTTTGATAGTTGCATTGAGTTCATAATCTCCAAAAATGTATATGAAGCCTTTTTTTAAGGTCAAAATATCATTTTGGTTGGGACCAAAATTTATGTGCAAAGACATTTTTAATCGAAATTCTTAATCCCGTTTGGGACAATGCTTTATTGGATTCAAGTTATTTCTACTCCTCTTGGATCTTTGTTATATGGAATTTTGACATGTTAACTGATGCTTCCAAGATTCATAGGAACCTGATTGATTTTAATCCAAAAAAATGGTTCATTGGCCTCTAATGAACCTATTACCCAACAATTAGCCAAATTTCCAATTGTGCCCAAAAATTAGTCCCAAGTTAACAAATAATGTGGAAAAAAATCAATGGCACTAGAAAAGGTTGAATAACACTTTCAAGCAAGTCAAAGCCAATAAAATCCATAAAGGGGAAACAATAAACACTAGGATGTTTTTAATGCAACATGTGTGAGTAAAGCAAAGTTGCAAGGTAAACCAATTAACAATGCAACTATTGTAGACTATCATAATTGCATAACACAATAAAAAGATCAAACAAGCATCCATCTAATATGAACCCACTTGTAGGCACACAATCATCAATTAAGCATAAGAAATAACAAGCCTAAGGGAGTAGAGGCTACCTAATGAGGCTTGTTTAAAAATTAAAAAGGTGGTCACCAAGTCAGTCGAATTGGGGCTAGTTGATGTCTCAATAAAGTGCAGTGAGTCCAAAAACATCTGACTTAAAATTTAATCTTACCTTCCATCCTTTCAAAGCATAAAATTTATAAACTCACTAAGTAGTAGAGAAAAAAACATTTCAAGCAGTTGTGGCAGAATCACAAAACTAGAGACTTCAAAATACATGAATAGTGTATTGACTTTGCCCTACAATTAGAGAGACCGGAGGAAACATATTTTAAGATATAAGAGTTCATGGTAACTAATCTCTAATCACAAGATGCAAATTTCACCATCATACTTAGCTAGGAATATATACACCCACATTGAAAGTTTGGTAGAAGGTTCGGTAACAAGTTTAATAGATAAAATGTAAATTTCACCATCATACTTAGTTAGGGAGATATACTCCCATTATTATATTGACAAGTGGAAAATTTGAATATGTGGAGTAAGGGGATTTTCTCCATAATGAAGCTACGGTGAAAGTAAAAATGATAGAAAGTATGAAGATATAAGGACCCAAGGTAAGGAAATTAGAATAGTACTAGAGGAAATTCATTCTAAAGAGTTACAAAATCTCAAACATGTTAGATCGTTTAGTGGAAAATTGATGAAAAGGGGAGATGGGATGGTTAGTAGTTGATCCAAGAACTAGGGTTCACTTAAGAGAGAAAATATTTTATATTGGAAAAGGAGGTCCTCAAGGTTCCATCAAGTCAATACAAGATTTTCTTGTAGGGATGGTAGAGGTACTTAAGGATTTTAAGGAGGATACAAGTAATCCATTCCGAAAATTCCATGGGCTTTCATAAAGAGTCGAAGCATGGCTAGCCCCAATCTTACTTGAATGGTTAAAATTAGGTTGCAGATCAATCTAAAGAAAAGGTACCATGGGACTTTACTCCATGCCTATTGAGTTTATATATTAATATTTAAAATATTAATATTATTAAATATTAATATTATAAAATATATTAATATATTTTTTAATATATTACGACACATAACAATTAATGCTTTATTATTATTTTAATGCATTATGTTACATGAACATCTCCCCCATACTGAGTTGTAGAGCTCCTCTCGGCACAACCAACATAGATCCATCTTAACCCTGGATCTATCAAGCATCGAGATGTCTCTCGAGGCACAAACCTTTAACATTTCCTCAAGTTTTATACTCTAAAAAAGGTTTTCACTGTAACGAACCTCCTCGTTACAACAACAACTCTGATAATAGGTACACAATCTTTTTTTTTTTTTTTAGTGTGTGCGCGTGTGTAAAAGAAAACAGACACACTTGACTCACGTCGCCACCCGACGACTAACAAGACGCAACCACGATGATCACAACAAGAAGACATAAGGCGCACCACAAGTAACTGCAAGCATTAAACAACATATGGGTTAAGTACAGTACGAACACAGATGGAAGAATCCATAGTAATAGATTTTACTATTTCTGCACAGGAAAGCAGGGCGTTTAATCTTAGTTCTCTGTTCCGGAGAGAGAGAAGGCCAGATAGGCTCTTGGCCGACTGCTCAGGCAGAAACTAGTAATCTCTATCAGGTGTGTCGCAAGAGTGGAAACCCTACCTTTAAAGGGCCCGAGACTCTTGATACGGCACATGATTCTTTACACAAAAATAATCACACACACAGACTTATATACTAGGCTACATGGAGGTGTCTACATCCCGCCCGACACTAGCAGACTAAGCACACATAAGTTTACGACCCGGTACAACATTAGTTGAACAAGGACTACAATCTACCCTAGGCTTAAGACCATTCCATCGTGCAACTAAGATCAAAATTTGTCATCTAATTACCTTCTAAAATTAATCATTCCAGGACTTTATTATGCAAGTCTGTTCTCAACTAGGATAACATTCAACCAAATAATTGATCCATATTTAATCAAGAATAATGACTAGTTAAAAGTTTTCATTTACAACAACCTTAACATTTAATTTAAGGTTAGCGCAATAGTCTAAAATCCATTAACTCATGCATTTACTATAAATAAAATGAAGAGTTATGATTTATCATTAAGCAACAAATGGCATTAATCTATAATTATACTGTCATAAATAAAGCAACTTCCTAAATCATGAAACTCAATTCAATTTTAATCCAGAATAATGAATGGTGACAAATTATCAATTAAAGCGGAATTTAACCTTTAATTTATAATTAAAGCAATGTTCAAAAATCAATTATCTCCTTCATGGATTAACAAGGAATAGTTATGATTCATCATTTAAAGCAACATTAACAACAATCTAAGATTAGAATGCCATAATAACGCAACATACTAAAATCATTAACTCATTCAAGTTTTAATCAAGAATCATTAACTCATATTTATATATGCAATCTTCTTCCAATAGCTTGCCTTTATGAATAAATTTAACATGCACATTAAAAACATCATTAGAAAATGCAATGAAAAATAGAAAAAACACTAAAAACTAAAAATGTAATGACATATGAAAATAATTTACTGGTATCCTGGTATGCTTTAAATTCTCCTTAAATACCCATTTTTAAAATGCAATGACATATATAAATAATTTAAAGACACATTTTTAAAATGTAATGACATATATAAATAATTTAATTATATCAATATTCCCTCCCTTATTCATTTACTTTTGTTACTTTAAATTCTCTTTAAATACACATTTTTACGTTGAGAAATCATAACTTACCGCCTTCAGAGACCA
>JASDQU010012492.1:148947-161479 GCA_032191745.1 Picea mariana
ATGAATATCTCTCCCATATTGGGTTGTAGAGTGTTTATAGGAACAATAAGTTGTAATAAACTTTGTTGCTACACCTTTCACTCCTTAGCGCACGAGTGGCTAGCCCTAATCTTACTTGAATGGTTAAAATTAGGTTGCAGATCAAGCTAAAGAAAAGGTATCATGGGACTTTACTCCATGTATATTGAGTTTATATATTATTATTAAAAATATTAATATATTTTATAATACATTACGACACTTAACCACTACATTGTTTTCACGATATATTAATTAAAACTAGGGAAAATCTAAACAAAACAAATTCAAACCTATATATATATATATATATATATATATATAGTTTTACTATTTAAGTGAGTATATGTAATAGTTAATGTATATGAAAAACATATATACACAAATGTTATAGTTAGTATATACATGTAATAATTATATAATATTTATGTAATAACTATATTTATATAGTTATATTAATAATGTTGGTTATTATATGTAATAGTTAATATTATAATATAGTTATATATTAATGTATAAAAAATAAATAACAATAACAACTTGAGTGGGATTAATGGGTAAGAACATGTGTTTCCTCCTAAGAGGTCATAAGTTCAAATCCAGAGGAGGTAGGATATGTATACCTTTGTAGACTTTAGCAGGTCTCTTATCCCACAAACAAAGGGGGTCTCATACACCAATTTATACAAGGAAATCATTACATGGGGTCTTATCCTATGTCAAACATCATTCTATATTTGATGCATTGTCCTCTCATATTATAGGGATTCCCATGTCCTTGATCTTTGTCATGATCAATGGGACTTGATTATCAAATTTCCATTCATGTTACCACTAAGCTAACAAACACTTGAAACCCTACCTCGATCTTTCAAACCTTGAACCTCCTTAATCCTAGCAAGCACAACGTAGCATGGCCTCCTCTTTCTTCATCCATATACAATGTGGTAGAGGCAATGCCCATGGACATTGGATTTGTCCTAAACATCATCCCACTTTGCACTTTCCATTCCCTAGGTATGAGAAGACTTTCCCCACCAAGCTTTTGTGTTAAGGACCTAATAAGTATAAATATAAGCCTAAAGTTCCTTGACTATTGATCTTATTCTTAATCTTAATATGACCTCTCCATTTCATCATATTTAACAAATATCTTAAGTCCAACATTCTTCTTAACCTCCCATAACATCATGCCATGTTGGTTGACCCATGCACCTTTAAGGAGGAGGTCCTCTTCCATTACAAGGGAAATACATATGTGTTATGCACCCATTCTGCCTAGCCTTGAAGGAGGTCACTTACATGTTTACCTCAATTTTCTAGACTCCCCCTTGTGATCATCTTCAAATACAATATGTTACTCATGTCTTCTTTGCTTTTAACCCTTTTATAAAATATCCCCATTTTTCCCTTTGCACCTAGACAATCTTATGTGAAGCCTTGACCTAACCCAACCCTCTGTTATGTCATTCATATGGTTTCTTCCTTATATTTTCATTGATGATAAATCCATTCTCAATATCATCTATATCTATGAGGAAAGGATATGTGCCTCTCATCACAAGTTATGCTTAAACCCCCTATATACCTAGACAAGTATAAGGAAAGGATATGTGCCTCTCATCACAAGTTATGCTTAAACCCCTATATACCTAGACACTATTGCATTAAGCCTTACCATAACCCAACCCCATTTTATCTCATTCATATGGTATCTTCCTTATATCTCCATTACTTCAAGAGTGATAAGCCCGTTCTTATATACTTTCCACCTATGAAGAGATGATCCATGTTGCTCCTTACAAGTTATGTTTTAGTTAGCCTAAATCCATTAAAAATCAAAACCCCTTTCTCATCCTTGCTATTGGTATATATCATGTACACCATAGCAAAGATCTTTTTCTTACCCATCCCTGTTTCAAATAAAATAATTCCATGCACCATTAGAATTAACTTCAAAACCCCCTAGGCCTTTGATATTCTTGATATTGGCTTCGCCCTTTTTGAATCAAACATGATTTAGTTCATGATACTCCTTTAAGAATACATACATGTGTTCTCCCAAGAATACAAGAACATGGAAAGATCTCTTACATCCCTTGAACCCAAATACTATTGAGTTGATCAAAGTAAAACTACATAAGCTCCTCAATACATGAATGACAAGACTATTGAGCTCATCAAAGTCAAAATAAACAAGTTCCTCAATGTGAGCCTTATCTATGTTTCTTGCATGCAATGATTTTGAGACATGTGTTCCTTATGTGCACCGATTTCGAGACATGTTCCTTGTATGCATTGATGTTCGAGATATTAATGCCACTTGTTTCAACCTAAAGAATGTTGCCACATCCTACCAACATAAAAATAGTCTAAGAATATTGATACAACCTATAAACATAAGAAAACACAGATATTCATCATGCAACCAATTAACGATTATGTTAGTAAGTGGGCCACTACATATGTGGACACCCCAGTGGTATAAGATTCATGGTATATTGGAACTCATATGTTGTCATGGAGCATACCTCACAACCAATGTTGGTAGCACACAAGAGAAGAGAAGATATTAAAAATTGTAGAACTTATCCCAAGATTCTAAACACAACATTTGTGAGGGGGTGCCCATGTAAGCACACATAACAAATCAACCAATACGTTAGTAAGAGGGTCGCTACCTCTATAGATACCTCCATTGACATACAGATCATGATATGTTAAGACTTCTAACCTACCATGGACAAACCTCAAACCAATGTAATATAGTATACAAGAGGAGAGGAGATTTGAAAGAGAATAAAAGATCTCTTACATATTTAGAGAACAAAATATTTTCCATATTTATTTAATTAAAAAATGTGTACATGATCTTAACGACATCGACATCGATGATTGAAGGTGGATTAAAATTGTGAGTTCCATATTGAGACCTTGTGCATCTTTAATAGGAATATCATATTTTTCAAGCTTCTAAGATTTTCCATGTTATTCCTTAAGGCTTAGAAGGTGCTGCATAACAAATTGAAAGTCGACACTTAAAACCTTAAGGAAGGTTCATCATCCGGACAAAAAAGTTCTAATGAAAACACTACAAACCCAATGAATGAGTCAACATAGGGCATGGAGGGCATAATGAATGAGTCAACATTAGTTTTCTTTTAATTTAAGTGAGACATGTAACCATGACGTAAGTATGAATGTAATCTCAAAACATTAGTTCATATAAAAGAATATGGAAGTTGCTACTAATAGAGTGACACGGGAGCTATGATATAACATGTGCAAGGGATTTTTACGATGTAAGCATGTCATTAATCCTTAAAAAAAAAAAATTAATATTATGTGTGTAAGCTACTTTTAATAGAGTAAGAGGGGAGTTAAGGGATAAAATAGAGGAGACAAGGTAAAGTATGTGATATTCTTATAATTTTTTTTTATGTTTAATAAAAGTGGTATGATTAAAGTCTAAGTGGTTAGTTTAATTAGTTATCAATCATCAATGTTATTGGGTATTTGGCTAGTTTCATGTCACTAAGTAATGGATTAGAATCCCCTTGGATGAGGTGTATTATTTTACACTAGCAAGTTTACTAGGGATGTCATCCACGAATGTGGGGAAGCATCTCGGGTTTCCCTAGAAGGTTTTCCTTTGAAAAAAATGACATGAACACAAAATCCAAAACAACATTATTAAGACACCTCACATTCTCATGCATGCAATTGCACTACCTACTTACACCAATATATAACTTGTTTTTAAAATGTGCAAGATTCTTCATCGTCATCTTTAGTTGATTCTAGAGCTAGTACTTTTGCATTGTCACGTGGGTAATGCTTACATCATCATATCTCAGCTTCAAAAAGATATAAATTACTTATAACAGATAATAATAGTAATATGATATGTTAACCAACTATAGATGCAAATGGAACTAAAAATATCTCTATATATATGAAAGAAAGAAAGAGAGATTTTATATGTTCACCTAATATAAAAAATGTTATATAGAGAAATAAAAAGAGAGATATCAGATTTACACATAAATATAAATAATATATATATGATATTTAAATACAAATATTGAACTATATTGTACATATAAATATCTTGAAAATAATTAAATTTATATTTTTACATATTCATATTTACGTAATTTGTGAGTTTTGAGTTCTATAGAGTTGAATGAGACTATAACTAACTTAGATCCATTTTAAATAATTAAAATATTTATACTTCAAATGATTTAATCTCTCAATACTTATATACACAAAGTTAAAATAGATCTACACTAATAAGGTAAAATTAATAAAAGTTTTTTCTATATTAATAATGGAATTGAGAAAATAATTTCTTATATTAATAAGAGCATTAATGTAAGGTATAAACTTGCAAAAAAAAAATCTTGATTACTCTATTACTCAATTTCTTATCTGGTTAGGACTTTGTGATCCACTTTGAAAAAATTAGAGTAAAATAGTTTACAACCTTGTCCTTAATTCTTAACTACTCTATTTCTCTCAATTTCTTATCTAGTTGGGACTTTGTACCCCACCCTTGAATTTTTTTTAAAATAAAATAGTTCACAACCTTGTCCTTAGTTCTTATCTACTTTATTGCTCAATTTCTTATCTAGTTGGGACTTTGTGACCCACGCTTGAAATTTTTTTATAGTAAAATAGTTGACAACCTTGTCCTTATCATCTCATACACCAATGACATTTTAGTTAGATACATATGATTTGAATATGAATGCTCCCTCAATAGTCATTCTAAAGTATTCATCTTTATGTTCATATAAGATTTTTTCCTAACATTTTAGGATGATTTTTATATTAAAAAATGATTGTAATTAAGCCATTTTTATCAATGGTTACACATAAATTAGGTAACTTATAAAGTGCATGCATGTTGTTAGAATGTGTATGGTGTTTTTTTTTACCATGATGTTTGGATTATATATGTATGTCTCTTAAAGGTGCATCGAAAGAGTTTATTGATAAAGATGTGCTCACAATAATGTTGGTTAAGATTTATTCAACGTTATGTTAGATTCATATTGTTATTAGTCTTTTTAAAAGGTAAGGTATGTGATTATAGCAATCAATTTTGTATTGATCGTGGATTAGTTTTTTGTGTTGAATAAAAATTTATTGTTTTTTTTTTTATAGTTTACTAACAATTCAATTTTATTTGTTGGCTTGTAGTTGGTCTTTCAAAATAAGATTTTTTTGTCAAGTTGATGACAACAATTTAATAGGTGATTTAATTGTGTGGTTGTATCGCATGGTTGGAAGGGGTGCAGGTATTAGTGGCAAAGTTTTGAGATGATATCGGTTCTCGAAGCTTCCCACTATGTCAGTTGTAGAATATGTATTTATTATAATAATAATAATAATAATTCATTTTTAAGGTCACGACCAAGCCAAACACCAAACTGGTGTATGAGACCTCCTTGATTGTGGGACAAGGGACCCCCTCCACCCAACAATTTGACTGGTAAAGTCTACAGAGGTTTACATACCTACCCCCCGCTGGATTTGAACTTGTGACCTCTTAAGAGGAAACACATGTTCTTAACCATTAGGCCCACTCAGGTTGTATTTATGTGAATAGATAGATTTTAATAAATATAAATATATTTATGTGAATTATATGGGATGATTCTATGTGGGGGATTTTATGGATTGTAAGGAGTTTTAATAGAGTTTGTTTGTTCAAAGTAATTGTTGTTGAGTTCTTTGCATGCTAAGATGATATAGTGTGCTACCAACGAGAAAGATGAGGTTCTTTGGAAGTTGCAAATGTTGCAAGTAGTGATTTACTATGCATGAATTTGGGCTTCAACAAATCTATGCTAGAGGGTGAGAAATTATGTGAGCTAGTTTGGTTGCATGTGTGGTGCAGTTGGATCTGTTCATGCGTAGAGCAATTAGTTTTTCTCTGTTGTTGGTTGGAATGGCTAATTGTTTTTTTTTTTTGCAGGGATGATTTAAGCGGGTCAGGGTTTCTTATTGAAAGTGTGAACGTTGAAGACAATTAAAGGTTGACAGGAAAAAAATGTGTGTTGTGTGTTGCGAGTTGTAGGATTTGTGGTGTTGGGCTTCTGCAAATCTATGTGAGAGGGTAGGAAATCTTGTGCATTGCTTGCTATATTGCAAGGAAATTTTCAAAATGATTCTTATTTTGCGTGGTGCAGTTAGTTCTGGTCTGTTGTTGGTTGAGATGGCTGGTTGTTTTTTGTTTTTTTTTGTTTGCAGAGGCAATTTGAGTGGGTTAGGGTTTCTTACAGAAAGTGTGGACGCCGAGGACAATTAAACATTGATAGGAAAAAAACAGGTTCATAAAGAAGAAGGTGTTGTCAATGTTCAAGTGATATGTGTTGCGAGTTGCAACAGTTGTGGTGTTGGGATTATGTAAATATATGCCAAAGGGTAATAAAGCATGTGCATTGGGTGTTATATGGAAAAGAAGATTAGAAACTAATTCTTATTTTTCATCTGCAAATATGGATATTCAGTTATGGTTGTTGGTCAAATGGAATTAGTTTGTGTGATTTTTTTCTAAGAGTATATGCTTCATGCATAGTGTAAGTGTTGTGTTTTCTTGGGGTTTGTTCTGGTGTTTTATTAAATCTTGTTTTATTCCTGCAGAAATTGTGTGGGTCGAAAACAATCAAAGTTATATAGGGAAAAACCTTTGTGCGAAGTGCAGTTAGTTCTGTTGTGTTACTGGTCAAAATGGTGTATCTATTGTGCTTTGTATAGGGTTTTTTGCCTGGGACAGTGAACATTTGGTTTGTTTTCAATTTGTGTGAGGATATTTTAAAGCAATATTTATTTTTCATCTGCAAATATGGATATTCACCTATGTTTCTTAGACAGATGCAACTAGTTTGTGTACTTGTTGTCTAATAGTTATGCTTCATCGATAGTGCAGGTGTTGTATTTTATTGGAATTAGCTCTGGTGTTTTGTTTAGGGCTATTGCAGTTTATCATACATGCAAAAGTGTATTTGTTGATAGTTTTCTTTGAATTTCATTTGCATTTGAAGATGCAGATAGCTACTTTTTCGAAAGATATTGGGATGTGCAATGCAGTGATGCCTATGTGTGAAGACATTTGCTTAGACAATTTTTTTGCATCGTGCACAACTGTTTCTTTTGTGCTTTGTACATGTTTTTTCCTTGTACAATAAAAATTCAGTTTGTTTTAAATTGTGTGGCGTCTATGCACTCCAGTGCTTTGGAAGTTAGACGGTTGCGATGTTTTTGTGATGAACGCGTGTGGGAACTCGTTGCAGCTATCTATTTTGAAATTTTCATTTGCATTTGGAGATGTGGTGGTTTTGCACGGTGGCACTTGCAATTGTGCATCTCAGTGGTTTTGTATATGGATTTGTTGCTTTCATTTTTTCTGAGTGTGCATAGTTATTAGTTGTGTTTGTTGGCATTGGACGCAGGTTCCTGGCAGGCATAATAAATAATTTCTCTATTTTCGACCATTTTGTGGAAGAAAGACATGTTGGAAAGGTCATATGCTTCCGTGGCTCCACATTTGCAACAGTTATGTACTTTGTTGTAATATGTTTATTGTTGTATGATATGGTGCCTTTATTCCTATTGTTTTCTACAATTTGTGTAGTTTCTTTTGTTGGTGTGATATGGCAATGTTGTTTGTGGAAACCTGGTTTGCAAAGCAATCGCTTAGACTATTTTAATTCCTCGTGCAGTGAATCTATTCTTCAAACGCTTGTACAAAAATTTCATATTGCTTGTGATATAGCATTTTCATGCTTGGATGCTTCAACACTTATGAATTTCATGTAACTATTCTTAGGACTATCTATGTTTAAGCCTTGTGCCCGAAACTGCCACATGTTTTCCTCCTACATTGGTGCAGTTTTGCGCTTTCACATTTCAAATGGTTATGTATCTGTGATTGTGCTGAGCAAAGTAATTTGCAAGATAATTACGGATTTCTTCTAAATTCATTTTCTATGATCTAGAAGGAAAGAAAAAACATTCGCTTAGTCTATTTTAAAGATCCACAAGGCTTAAAGATACATAGTTCCAAGTAGACCAAGTATAGCTATGTGAGTTGCATACATGGTGAGTACTAGCACAAGGACTAATAATAGAGCATAAATTTTTTCACTCTATTTTGAATCCTTGTACACCCCGCACACAAGTACTTAGTGTACTTAAGTCACTATGTTTTTAAGCCTTGTGCGAGGAACCAGTACATGCCAACTTACCGCATTGGTGCACTTGCGTAGCTCCGCATTTCCAATAGTTTTGCATCTGTGATTTTGACAAGCCATGTAATTTGAAAAATAGGTCACTAGTTTATAGTAAATTGATTTGCTCCCATTTATGACCAAACACATCTATAAACAGTGCAAAGCAAATGTGCTGCTTATTTGTAGATTGTGTGATGGTTTTTTATTATCGTTATTTCTTTTCGAAAGGCATCTGATATAAGATGCTTTGTTTTTAAGCATTGTATGGAGAACCAACACAGGGCACCTTCCTGCATTGCTACACTTCCGCACCTTCACATTTTTAATAGTTGCACATTCATCATTGTGACAAGTGACGTAATTTGCAAAATAGGTCATTGGTTTATATTAAATTGGTTTGCTCGCATTTAGGAGAAAACACCACACATCTATAGGCAGTGTGAAGCTAATGTGTTGCTTATGTGCAGTGTAGAGATGTTACTATTGAAAATTGTAGCAAGGGAAAGAACTTGCTAGTTATACCTGGCACAACACAATGGGTTTTACAATGCACAAAGCAACAGAGGCTAGGTATTCAATGTGGATTGTGATAATGTTGGGGCAATGTGAAGAATTTTAAGCAAAAACATCGTGAGTTGAGGTCAGTACACAATTGTATATGGTAGTTGTCAATGTTAATTAAGCCCCAAGAGACCTGGAGGAAATATTTTTCAGGGGTTTTCAGTCGTGAATAAGTCCCAAGCCACTTGGTAATGACCAATTTTTATGATTTTTTATTTATTTTTTAAATAATTTGTGCATCTGACAATTTCTTGCAAAACTAGATAAAATTAGTCATTTTATGTACATGAACCAATAAGAAACATAAGAAATTATATTTTAAAAATTTTTAAATTACTTTTTTTAAATTTTCAAGATATTTAATTTAATATTTAAGTTTAACTCAAATTTGATAAACTTTATAAATTTGTAAAGGTTTTTTGGCAAACTAATTAAAGTCAAACGAATTTGACTTGGAACCGATTACAATATAATCTTCCATTTTGCAATTGAATGGAAGAATCGTGAAAATTGAAAGGAGACGCGGGGTGCATAGAACAAAGATTGCACAGATGTTCAGTGATGCAATGCGCAATGTGTTGCTACTTATGTGCCAAAACATTTCCATCTATGATTTTTCCGCATCTCACATAGCTATGTCTTTCGTGCTTTATGCAATTTTGTTTGCATCATACAATGGGAATTTCGTCTGTTAGTGATTCTATGGCATGTTTTCATAGTGGTGCGTTTTCACATTGGCACTTGCAATTCTACATCTCGGTGGTTCTGCAAATGGATTTGTTGCTGACATGTTTTTCGACTGCGCATAGATATTGGTTGTGTGCATTCACATTGGCCATAGATGGATGGTGGACATAATAAAGACTTGTTGTATTTTCGATCGTTGTGCGGAAGAAAGACATGTTCCCAAACTGTTATGTTTTCGTGGGTCCACATTTGCAATAGTTTAGTACTTTGTTGTGATGCCTTTATTGCTATGTATTGTGATGCATTTATTTCTATTGTTTTCTACAATCTATGTGGGTGATTTTGTTGGTGCGATATCGCAATGTTATTTGTAGGCACTTGGTTTCCAAAGAAATTGCTCATACTATTTTAAATCCTTGTGTGGTAAATTCATTCTTCCAACGCTTGTATGGAGATTTCATATTGCTTATGATCTGGCATTGTCGTGATTGGATGCTTTGATAGTTGTGTAGTTGATATAGCTATTCTTCGTGTACTTAGTATTGTTTATCTTTAAGCTTTGTACCAAGAATTGGCACACGTTTTTGTCGTGCATTGTTGTACTTTCACACTTCTGCATTTCAAATGGTCTGAGAATAGTGATTGTGAAGAGAAAAGTAATTTGTAAGATAGATCATTGATTTATAGTAAATTCAGTTGTCTGATTTAGAAGGAAAGAGAAAGCATTCATTCAATTTATTTGGAATATACACAAGGCTTATAGATAGACCTAGTAGACCAAGTATAGCTATGTGAACTACATACATTCTGACCACCAGCACAAGGACTAATAATAGAGCAAGCATTCGGTCACACCATTTTGAATCCTTGTGTACCTCGCACACCTACACTTAGTGTACTTAGGACGTTGTGATTTTAAGCCTTGTTTCACAAACCCACACAAGTCAGCCTCCCTTGCTGCTACACTTCCGCAGCTCTCGATTTCCATTAGTTCCACATTGGTGATTGTGAAAAGCCACATAATTTGCAAAATAGGTTGCTAGTTTCTAATAAATTGATTTGGTTCCATTTAGGACCAAACACATCTACAAGCAGTGCGAAGAAAATGTGTTGCTTATTTGTAGACTGTTTGATGGTTTTTTTATTATCACTATTTTTTTCCGAAAGGTATCTGATATAAGACGCTATGTTTTTAAGCATTGTGCAGAGAACCAACACAGGGCATAGTCCCACATTGTTGCACTTCGACACCTCCGTATTTTCAATAGTTGCACATTAGTGATTGTGAAAGTCACGTTATTTGTAAAATAGGTTATTGTTTTATAATAAATTGATTTGGTCCCATTTACGGGCAAATGCCATGCACCTGCAAGCAATGTGAAGTAAATGTTCCACATATCTACAATGTAGAAATTAGTGTGGGATGTATAGTAGGTTGAAGAGTATCTAGTTGGCATAATTTTACTTTCTTGCAGCACAACGTGTCTTCCAATCACACAGTGGGATTGAATATAGTGACAATTTTTCATATTTCCAATTCACCTCAAAGTTATGGCTGAGCCTTTGTTTTTAAGCCTTGTGCGAGGAACCCGCACAAGTCAGCCTCTTGCAATGCTATACTTCTATAGGTCCACATTTCCAATAGTTTTGCATCTGTGATTGTGGCAAGCCATGTAATTTGCAAAATAGGTCGTTGGTTTATAATAAATTGATTTGGTGTCATTTAGGACCAAACACATCTACAAGCGATGGGAAGCGAATGTGTTTCTTATCTGTAGACTACTTGATGATTTTGTATTATCATTATTGCTTTTCGAAAGGTATATGATATAAGACGATGTGTTTTTAAGAATTATGCGGAGAACTCGCAAAGGGCACACTCTTGTGTTGTGAAACTTCCGCAGCTCCGCATTTTCAATAGTTTCAAATCCATGACTGTGACAAGTCATGTAATTTGCAAAATAGGTCACTATTTTGTAGTAAATTGATTTGCTCACATTTACGATAAAATGTGACGCATCTCCAAGCAGTGTGAAGAAAATGTGTTGTGTATCTGTGGCGTAGAGATTGGTGTAGGATGTACAATAGTTCGAAGAGTATATAGTTGGCACAATTTTGCAGATATCAATATACTCTAAGGCATAGTGGATAGATTTTTCAAAACTGTCACACAGGCGGATTGGATAGAATGACAGTTTTGCAGATTTCCAATTTACCTCAAAGTTATTACTGAGGATGTGTTTTTTATCCTTGTGCGAGGAACCCACACAAATCAACCTACCACATTTCTACACTTCTACATTTCCACATTTCCAATAGTTGTGCATCTATGATTGTGACAAGACACCTAATTTGCAAAATAGGTTACTATTTTATAATAAATTGATTTGCTTCTATTTATGAGAAAACACATCTACCAGCAGTGGGAAGCAAATGTGATGGTTATCTATAGATTTTTTGATGGTTTTCTATTATGGCTATTTCTTTTTTAAAGGTGTCCAATATAAGATTCTTTTTTTTAAGCATTGTGTGGAGAACCTGCAAAGGCCACCCTAGCACATTGCTACAATTTTGCAGCTCCACATTTTCAATAGTTGAACATTTGTGATTGCGACAAGCCATGTAATTTGAAAAATATCTCACTAGTTTATAGTGAATGTATTTGCTCGCATTTACGAGCAAACACTACATATATACAAGCAGTGTGGAGTAAATGTGTTGCTTATCTGCAACATAGAGATAAGCATAGGATATACAATAGGTACAAGACTATATAATTTCCATAATTTTTCTTTCTCGCAACGCAACATACAGTCTAGTTACACACACAGATTGGATAGAATTGTAGTGTAACACCCTGTTTCCCCCAATTTGTAATTAATCATAAAATAGGAATTACCATGCTAATGCATGAGGACAATGTAAATGTATTATTGTTTGAGTTGCCAATAACTGACTGTGGGGGTGAAGCCTTGAAAGTATTGGCCATGATATCACTAGAGGAAGAATGTGAAAACTATAAG
>JASDQU010012493.1:0-11083 GCA_032191745.1 Picea mariana
ACCAATACAGAACTGTTGCAATGAGAGTCAGAGAAGGAGGACTATACAATCTTGATGTTACCAGCAAATAACATCACACACTAACTTCTTCAACTATGACAACAGAGAGTCTTTGGCATCAAAGGTATCGCCACATCAATCATCCTGATTTATTGTTATTACAGAAAAAGAATATGGTTGAAGGACTTCCCATGTTAAAGAATGAGAATGTTGCTTTTGATGAATGTGCATTAGGAAAGAAGCACAAAGATGAATTCCCCTCTAATCCTGATAGGAAAAAGAGAGATGTGTTAGATCTTCTCCATACTAATATTTGTGGACCTATGCAGACTAGGTCTTTAGGAGGTGATTTTTACTTTCTGTTATTTATTGATGATTGCACGAGATATACATGGGTTTATTTCCTTAGAAGAAAAAGTGATGTTTTCAATTACTTTAAGGAATTCAGAACCATGGTGGAAAAGAAGACAGGAAAATCCATCAAAATCCTCCGTTCAGATCAAGGGGGGGAGTATAAATCAGGGGACTTCATCAAATATTGCAAAGATCATGGAATAGTACAATAGTTTACAGTAACCCACACTCCACAGCAGAATGGAGTCGTTGAAAGGAAAAACATAACTCTGGTAGAGTGTGCACGTAGTATGATGAAAGGCAAGAATCTCTCAAATACATTTTGGGCTGAAGCCATAAATACTGTAGTTTATTTAAAGAACATAAGTCCAACAAGGTGTCTTGATAATATTCCTCCTTTCAAAGCCTTGTATGGTTCCAAGCCTGCAGTCCATAATTTGAAAGTATTTGGGTGTAAGGCTTTTGCACATATTCTAAAGGAAAATAGGAGGAAATTGGATGCTAAAGACATTAAATGTATTTTCATTGGGTATTGTTCTGAATTCAAAGAATACAAACTGTTTGATCCATCTACTCACAAAGTATTTGCGAGTAGAGATGTACTTTTTCATGAGAAGGAAGCATGAAATCATGAAAACAACAGTCATGAGGAATGGCATAGAATTTTTTATGAAGGAGTTAAAGAAGACAAACAACAACCATCACAACAGTAGCCACCAAAACAGCAGCCATGACAGCAGTAGTAACAACAAGGACTCAGTGACAGTGATATGGACACTTCAAGCAGTCAGATTTCACCTAGTGGTGAAGACATATCTTCACAAAGTGGGCGGGAAAATAATTAGTTGAGAAGATCTACACGATAGATTCATCTCCCTGAGAGGTATAGAGACTATGCCCTAATGAGTAGCATTTCAAATTTCATAGAACCCATGAGTTTTGATGAAGAAAATGAACATGATGAATGGCAAAATGCAATGGAGGAAGAATATGAATCTATAATGAAAAACAATACTTGGGAATTGATTGAATTGCCTAAACATACAAATCCCATTGGATGCAAATGGATATACAAAACCAAGTTTAAATCACATGGTAGTATAGATAAATATAAGGCTAGACTGGTGGCAAAGGGGTATTCACAAACATAAGGTATTGATTATACTGAAACATTTGCACCAGTAGCTAAATTGAATACCATCAGATTGTTAATTGTTTTAGCTACAAAGTATCATTGGAAGCTACAACAATTAGATGTTAAATCTGCATTTTTGAATGGTGAGTTAAAGGAGGATGTTTACCTTACTCAACCTGAAGGTTTTGTGGAACATGGGAAAGAACACTTAGTGTGTAAGTTAAAGAAAACATTGTATGGACTAAAACAGGCACCGAGGTCATGGTATGATAAGATAAATTCTTTCTTTCTTCAACAAGGTTTTATGAGGAGCAAGAGTGATCCAAATTTGTATACCCGATTTGATGAGCCGGGGTATCTAGTATTGATTTCCATATATGTTGATGATTTAATAATTACAGGAAATCCAGGGAAATTAATTGATGAAATCAAGGAGCAATTGTCACAAATTTTTGAAATGAAAGATCTTGGTGAGTTACACTACTACATAGGTCTTGAAATTTGGAGAAATGCAGGCTAAACTTTTGTTTGTCAGAGTAAGCATGTCAGAGAAGTACTTAAGAGATTTAAAAAATCTTCTATTGTTCCCATGCAATAGAATGTGAAACTTTTTGGTGATGATGGTTCGAAGGAGGTGAATGGCACTATGTATAGACAAATGGTGAGTAGTTTGAATTATCTCACCACAACCAGACTTGATATTGCATACTCTGTGAGTGTGTTAAGTTAGTTTATGGAAAAACATCAAGAAATCCATTGGAATGCAGCAAAGGTGGTACTCAGGTATCTAAAAGGAACACTTGATTATGGTATTAAATATACTGATGCATATGATGTTGAGTTGACAGGCTACTCAGATTCTGATTGAGCTGGAAATCCGGATGATCGAAGATCAACCATTGGATATGCGTTTGACATTGGATCCGAGGTTGTTTCATAGAGCAGTAAAAAGAAACCTATTGTATCTTTCTCTTCTACTGAAGTAGAATATAAAGCTGTGTGTGCAACAACTTGTGAAGTTGTTTGGTTGAGAAGACTTGTTCAAGGTCTTGGAGAAGAACAAAAGAAACCTACAATGATCAAATGTGATAATCAAAGTTCAATCAATATGGTGAATAATACGATTTATCATGCAAAGACAAATCATGTTGATGCTTAGTTTCATTTTGTTAGAGAAAAATTGTAGTCAAACGAAATAACTCTTATGTATTGTAATACTTGTGAAAATACTGTTGATATTTTCACTAAGCCTCTTGGAAAGATTAAGTTTGAGCTTTTTAGGGAGATGTTAGGTGTATAAGTCAATTCATTCTCCATTATGGGGGAGACTTAGAAATAATGGAGCACTAGAGTTCAGTATATGAACTCTACCTCCTTTTTAATGTAGATCCTACTTTCACGGTGTCATTTGTAACCGCCTAAGTAGATTGGTTTCTTATATAATGATGTAACCAATCCTCATCCAATAATAGAGATTGTGAATGTAGCCTCACTAAGTGTTGTTTCTCTCATAATTATTAAGTTGCATGAGGTAGATGGAACGAGCAATTAACCTTATCCCATTAATAAATTTGGAAACTCACAGTGGATATTGGCATCTAGGGCCAACGGATTTCGTTCCAGCACATCATATGGCTAGCCTTCATAATAATTTGTATTACGCAGCATAAGCCTCGAGAACCACGATTGATATCACTTGGCATTATAATTAATAAACAAAATCCTTTTTTTCCCAATGTTAAAAAGTACAGCTGATTTTCTCTGAGTTTTTTGATTGCATGTTTGTAATCAGATTATGGCATGACCTAAAATATTGGAATTTTTGAAAATCAGGTTTCAGATTTTAGATTTGATAGTTGTTGGTGACTCAAAGGTCGTCCTGGATTGGTTTGTTGGTATTTCTTTCTTGAATGTTCTCTCATTATAGTGTTGTGTTGGAAGAGAGAGTCTTTGGAGCTTAATGTTGTTTTAAATTCGATTCAATGCTTCCATATACACAGTGTAATCTTTCTAAATTTGCATTGGATAAGCAGGTTGGGAAGATGTTTTATGAAGAAATTTTAGATTTGATAGTTGTTGGTGACTCAAAGGTCATCCTAGATTGGTTTGTTGGTATTTCTTTCTTGAATTTTCTTTGATTATAGTGTTGGAAGAGAGAGTCTTTTGAGCTTAAAACTTCTTTCAATTCGATTCAATGCTTCCATATACACAATGTAATCTTTCTAAATTTGCTTTGGATAAGCAGGTTGGGAAGACATTTTATGAAGAATTTCTTGATGGATCTGTAGCCAATGCCAACTCCTTCAATTTTTTTTGATCACATGAATTGGTCTTATCCCTTTTGCAGTATATGTAAACAGTTTTTTGGTCTTGTATTTTCTAGACTTTGTAGTCTTCTAAAATAACCTTCTAAAATAACATGTTATAGTAAAGGTAAAGACATACTAGTATATGTCTATAGGTGATGTTTTTTCAAACAGATAGAAATACTTTGACAAGAGTAGTCATGTTTATTGTCTTTAAATGTCTATTTTTGTATTAGAAAGTTTCTTTTGATTCTAATGAATATCGTCGAAATTGATTTTTCCTTTGAAAAAAAAGAAAACCAACCAAATACATATATATAATATTCAACTACCTTCCTAACATAGCAAGAGGCGCAAAGTGAGCCACTCATGAAACTCTTGGAGACAATTTTTTTTTATCTATAATTACCTTTTTTTTATATCTAGTTTGGTTAGTTTTTTTTAATTAAAAGTCTATATCCATAATTAAAGGCATGTATTTTTTCCCACTACATGCCTTCGAAATCTGTGAAAGGTTCTCACTGCGAGATGCACATGTTAGTGTAGAGGTGATAGGTTCAGAATTGGAAGGGTTGTCATTTAAAAAGCTGTGAAAGTCGACGTGATTTCCGAGAACTTAATGATTAATTAAATGTTTATTGACAGAAAAATCTAGGAAAACATTTCGATCATTTAAATGTTCAACTCTTAAAGAAGTTCAAGGAAAGAACCAGCAAAGGAACCAATTATGTGTCATAATTAAAGAGTGGAGGATTAGCATTAAAATAAAGTCATAAAATGTTGAAGAAGATAAAGTAGCCCCAACATTTTGAAATCACCTATTCACATTGGTGAAACAATTATTAAATTGGGTTCATTTCTGAAATGAGCAGCAAGGGGAGAACTCAGGAAAAGCAGACTCGCCACAAAGAGAAATCATCTGACTTCCAGTACGATAAGAAATTGACTGTGAAATAATTATTAAGTTACCTTCATTGCTAAAATGATCACAAGTATCAAAAAAGTCTATCGAATCATATAGAAATCGCCATATATTGTCTGTGGCATCTCTAGGTGAGCATTATGCATTTGCAAAGTCTCAAGTAGGGACCCAAACGCTTGAGAATATGCATATAAATAACAACAATAGTGTAACATCTCCATTCGTGTCCCATACTTTGCATATATCCATATGTCCCTTGACGTTTCATTGCCATATGCAAGAACGAGTGCTGGACCAACAAGTTCTGTGAAGTGGGTGTTCTCAAGGACATCAATATGGAGAGTCGACAGGTAGAGTTATTAGTTTAAATACATCAAATATATTGCAGTTTCAACACTTAACATTCTCCTGGTCGGTGTTTAACATGGTTTTACTTGAGCTCTGGCAATGTTGCCCTCTTTCTCCACTAAGTACCATCTCGTAACACATTCTGCATTGCTCAACTCGTTTGGTATGACATGGAGGCATAACCCAAATGACCCAAATTGCATGTCTATAAAAAAAAAATTCACATTCATAACCAGTGGAGGAGCTTCGACGTACTAGCCAGCAATAACACCCAGTAATAACACCCAGAGGTAAGCTTGTTTTCTATGCTGATAGGCTTGCTTTTTTTTCTTTTACAACTTTTGGATTTTGTGGGTAAAGGAAGGGGATTTAAGTTTGGATTCGATAAATTTTTGGATTTTGTGGATAAAAGAAGGGGATTTAAGTTTGGATTCGGTGCTTGACTGTGCTTTGTGGTTGCAGTCCATTGAAAATGGGGTTCAAGAGCATATTGTATTTTTCCATTCTTCTGTGGTTATGCATTCAAGCTACTTGTTTCAGAGTGCATGAGAGACTATTGGCGGGAGACAGGGTTTTACCAATTAAGACTGGCATTGTGGGCATGGCGTTGACAATAGATAAAAACACGATCTGCTTACGATACTTCTACAATAGCTTCTGCATCTGGATTTGTTAAAACATTGGTTGCAGGTTGGACAACTCATGCAATTTCAGTGATTTATAGTAAACTAGTACGTATTGATTAGGGGCTTGTTTAGAATAATATGTAAGAAAATGCAAGTGAAATAAAGAGTGAAAGTATGTAACCAAAAGTAGCATAAGTCTTTACGCTACTTCTACAATAGCTTCTGCATATAGATCTGTTAAAACTTTGGTTGCAGGTTGGACAACTCATGCAATTTCAATAATTTTTAGAAAACTATTATGTATCTATTAGGGGCTTGTTTAGAATGATATGTAAGAGAATAAAAGTGAAACAAAGAGTGCAAATATGTAACCAAAAGTAGCAGAAGTCTTTCATTACCACAATTTTCTTAAAAATACTTTACCTGATACTTGCATTTTGGCATTTTGTAATAAAATTGCATAAATTACCTACAATTTCATTCATGCACCAGGGATGATATTGTCTTTATTATAGTAGATGCAGTTGATTTTTTGGATGTCTTTTGGCTCCAACTCAATAATGTGTCCTCAGTTCGAAAATGTGGAAAGGTAGAAACCCTAGGACAGGTCCATTGAAATACTAGCTGGCCCAACATAGTTCCCAGATGAGTCGTAGTTGCAGATAACGAACGTCCAACCATCATTACATTGAACTTGAGTGCAACTGAGCTTCTTGGAATCTCGCCATACCACCTGAGTATAATGACCACACACTTCACCTCCAACACAGGAATTGGAATTGTAATCATAGTGTTGGTTCTTGTTAACCCAGGACATCACTCTCGTTTCCACAGGATCTGAATATAGCATCACTTTGAAAAGATTTTCATAGTATCTACCACGAGAGTGTTGCATAGCGAAGTCTGTGATGTGTTTATTTGCATAGTTCTGTGCGTAAACTGCCACATTAGCATCCCATACGAGAGGGCCAACACCCAGTTGGGCTATAGCAAAATTGTGAGGGACTAATAATCATTGCCTCGGATCTTGTCCTTGGCTGATGACGGAACACATCAATGTGTACAAAGAGCTATCCATGACCAGGTAATGGAGCAAGAGGAAGTGTCTGCGGTGCTCAAATATGGTCCAGAGATATCCATGGATATCCAAGGCCAAACAAGCTCCTTGGTCCATAGCTATCCAAGGATATCCACAGCCAGACTAAAAAATGGTCCAAAGATATCCACAGATATTCGTGGCTAGGTGATGGGGTAATGGAGCAAGAGGAAGAGTTTTCCGTGCTCAAAGATGGTCCAAAGTTATCAACGAATATCCATGGCCAAACAAGGTCCTTACATGCATATTGTCGCATGGTTGCATGCAACACCACCTCAGAACAACCTCTGAACCCCGTCTAGACTTCATTGAACCATCCTCGAATGCAAAGAAGATATGATGGCAATACCAAATATCCAAGAAGAATGGAATAAAATAATAATAAAATATCCAAGAAGAATGGAATAAAACAAGTGCTCCATGGCATCTTAGTCTTTGCCTTGATGAATTGGGAATAAATTCACACGGATGGGAAAAATTAGCCAAGGCAAATGAAAACTGCAGCAGAGATGTGGCAAGGAGCATGAAGCACAGGTGGGAAAAAGTAGCCAAGGCAAATGAGAACTGTAGCAGAGATGTGGCAAGGAGCATGAAGCACAGGTGGTATCCATGTAGTCATGGCCCCTAGAGTTCCATTTATTTTTTGAAACTATATAATCTATTTTGAAAAAAGTTATATTCAAATTAAGTAAACAAAATTTTTTGACATTGAGCACAGTGGGAGATAAAAATTTATGAGGAAATATATATAAAAGGATATAAAAAACAATTTTATTTGAAATATAACAAAAAATAATATTGTCTGTTACATATTCCTTGAAATTTAAATGTGTTTGTCATATAGACTGGGATTGGGGCAATAAATTGAAAGAAAAATACATGATGTGATCAAATGATGGTACATATCACCCCTTTTGCTATTTGCTTGTTGATGCATTTTTATTGTTGTCGTCGATGGCTACTAGAATCATGGCAATTTTCTGTTGCCTTTCATCGGCAGCCTGCTTCTATTCCATTTTGAGCCATTCTTCAATGTAACTTCTCAAAGGGGCGACGTTGATCTCATTCTGGAATTTTTATGTCAAAAAGTTCATTTTCTAATTCCCTCAGATCGATAGAAAGATTACGCAGAGAATAATCAATTTCTTTGTTCTGTACCAAATAGTCGATTAGCCAATTGTTGACGTCATCTTCACTATATTCAAGGATGCTGTAAAAATTTTCCAAAGACACCGCTTTAAAAATATCAACCTATTTATCGAAGGCTTGCTTAGTTAAGGGCAAGGAGTTGACGATTAAGTTAGGCTCTTGGAAGTCGTTGGTCCTTCCTGATAAGTCTATTTTGGTCATCTTTGCTAATAATTTTTCTTTCTTTGATATGGCTTGTTCACATGACTCGACAATGAGATGCAGGTTCTTCACTTTTTCTTTCCAACATGCATTTAATTGAGTGATCCAGTTTTTGGATGGGAGATCTTGTTGTCTTCTTCTCATTTCTGTCACGTTGTTGACAACGGTGCCAAAAGGAAGGACCATGTTTAAATAAAAACGTTCTTCATTTTTTAAATCCGCCTGCAAATGTTCGAGCAAATTATGTGCCCTCGTTCCAAGGGAATCCATGGTTTTTGATAATTCCCACACCTCAACAATCAGTTTCACTCTTTTCTTGTTATTATTCCACACATATCCTCTACACGATGTGAGGAGGCTGGAATATCCTTTTAACTTGGTTGCAGGGGTTGCAGGGGTGGCTATTGCTAAAGGACTGGAAAACAATGACATAAGAATCAGAGCTTCCTCCAATTCCTTGACCTGGTGCTTCAATTTGGCATTCTCTTCCTCAATGCCTCCAATGGAATCATCAAGAGCATCTCTAGTTTCTATGTGAAGTTGATAGATTTGGGACGGCCGCATGTTCGCAAGGTTAACCTATGAATGAAATTTTCCTTTCTTATTTTTTACATCTCTCTTTTCAATAATTAATTTTTTAGACTCGTTGTAAAAAAAAACGCTTTTGAACATGAAGGATTCATCTTCGTAAAAAATTATGGTATCAACTATGTCCATTGGACAACTATGCTAGATCGTGTCTATGGGATGATCAAGTTTGTGGAATACGCTATCCATATCAGGCTCAAGTTCCATGTTCTCACTCTCAATTTTGGGCACTTTCGCCTGTCCTACAATTTTTTTTCTCTTCTTGTCCACAGGAAGCTTGTGAGAACTATAAATTTTAGGGTGAGGAGGGTCATTATATCCTCCTTCATTTGAATAATTCTGAGTTGATTTCTTGTTGTGGTGGGTCGTTGGAGTGATGCTCCGGTATGTCGTACTTTTGGGAATGCTATCCTCCGATTGAACACTCTTCTAACTGGGGACTTTTCCCTGTTGCTTGTACAATTCAGGGTTGCTTTGTAGTGTTTCTAGGTCGTCGGCATCAGAAGCAGGACCATTGTCGCCAATGTCTCTATTTTCGCTTAGGTGTTTTTTGAAAAGATAAATATCGAGGCCAATTGTTAGTAAATGTTCTAAATTTTTTTTATTAGGGTCGAACCCTCTTAGGATTTCATCATATCTTAGGTTAAGGTTGTTGAAATAGGCTGTGAATTCATCAAATTTGTTCATGTTCCTCAACACGAATTTTCCGACTGTCCAAGGCAGATAAATGAACTGTTCTTTTTTCTCTTCTCATGGAATAGATGCAACCAGTAGTTGTATTTCCTTGTTATTTTTATAACAAACATTATGCATGTAATGTGACATGGAAGGAGAGTAGGTTTTTACTTGGAACAAAAAATCCTTATCACAGTGTAATTATCCATATGTTCAAGTGCCCCTTTCCTATCCAAAAACCTGGTTTCCTTGTCAGATATGCAGGGAGCATCTTCTCCTAAAAATAAACTTTGAAAACAGACACAAAGTCATTAAAAACCTCATAAAAACAATGGAAGGCCTTCTGCTTCCACAAGGCCTAGTACCAGAATGTTACTAGGTTGACTTCCCAGTTTACCTTCTTGGATAGAGACAATTTTGGAAACTGGAAGTAATGCACTATTGTTATCAGACTAATCGGTAGGTGAGAACACTAGCATATCTCCCTAGATCCACCTAGATCTAGAACAAAACAGGACAGGACATGACTCTTTCTCTAAGTTATCACCATTGAATTAGCTAGTAGGGAGGAACAAGTAACATACCTTTATATCGCTTCCTAGGGTCTCTGTTGCTCTCGCTTCGCTCTGGTGCTCTCGTGAGGTCAAGACCAAGACAACACAAACCAACCAAAGTGAAGATAGAAAAATATATTCAATCGTCAACTTATGTGTATGATCAAGGAATTACAGAATTAAGTAAGAATGACTTTATGGGAAAAGGACATGCCAATGTATCATATTAATCGAAAGTAGAAGATACAACCTGATTGCCTTGATGTCGCAAGCTTCCTTTCGGTGGCTCTTGGCTTCCACNNNTGAAGAAGATCCAATTCCTCTTGATAGACTTGCTATAGTCTCCAAGCTCCTATTCAAGCTAGGTCCTTCACACAATTCTTTCACCAATTCTCCAATGAATCTTGATTAACCTTTTCCATGAGAATTCCATCAATATATAGGAGAGGATGATATGGTTACTTGGATAAGAATGATCCCACAATATCAGGGAAACTAGTAAAAGGATAACCATTCAAATGCCAACCCATTCTTCTAGAAGATTCCCTTCTAGAACCATCGAGACTTCATATTTTTCCAAGCTTGAGAGAAATTTCTCACTCTAGCTATGTAGCACAGTGCGAGAAGTTCGCACCCTAGCTAAAGGAAGCCTGCGAGAATGGGTCATTCTCACACCCTAGGATATGAGCAACCTATGAACTCTCTTCAAAAGTATGTTTTCTGGGAAGAGATGAATGTCACTTTTCTCAGGAGAAAGTTATTATTAGGAGCCTGAGTACACCATCATCAATACATCATCAATATGACCAAAATCATGGGTAACAGAATGCCCCCCAAAGTATGAGGTTGGAATCACTGACAGCTGAAATACTTTGTAAACTGCGTGTGTGTATGTCGGAAACCAGGAGCACATCTAATCGGAAGCCTGCGAACAACCAAGCATTTGCAGAATATCATATTAATCTGAGGTATACATTCCCATACTCAGATCACAAACAGATGACATTATAAGCATAGGTCATGACCACCAATCATACACTATGGATCCATGCCGTCAAAATATAGCATAGCCACCAGGAATACACTATGGATCTATGCGAGAAAATTCAAATTGAGACGACATAGCCAC
>JASDQU010012493.1:11183-52246 GCA_032191745.1 Picea mariana
CTTGTTGAGTCCAAAAAAGTGATAAAAGTGTGCTCGATCAGGTTCTCATGTATTTACGAGCATGACAACGGACAAAGACGAAGCTCGAGGTTTTGTACAAAAACCATAAAAAACAAAAAAACATGTGATAAAGAAGAAAAATATATCCGCATCGCTATGCATGAACATCAAATTCGTTACGCCTGCAAAAGTTGTACTAAAAAAGGCATTGGGTATTAGGTTTTAATAAATAAATTATTATAAAATCCAATAACATGGTAAAAGTAAATATAAAGAGATAAAAACTCTTTTTACCATATCATTTTAACTTTACCACTATTTGAGCCCAAAAACCCCTCTTTTACCCTTGAAATTCGACGTCAGATTTCGGGAGTTACGAGCATCCATTTGATAAACAGTCAGCGGTAGTGAGGTAGGCTCTTTGTCCTCTACCTTTTCATGGTTTAATTTTTCATTTTCATTGGCAAAAAACACCGTTTTGATTTTGTTTTGGGGGATATTATTGCGCTCATCCATTCTCGCAGGTGAGCCACATGGGACCTACGAGAATGGGTCATTCTCGCAGGTGAGCCCAAAGGCACCTGCGAGAACCTCACACTGTGCCTAAAGGGCACCTGCGAGAACCGCAAAGTGTAAATTTTTTTTTAAGTTTTGCTTAATGAAAAGATACCAAATGTTGAATAGAGTTATTAATCTTCTTCTTGTGCTTCTTATGCAGGAATTTGGCCATCACCATGGTTCTGGAATGGCACGAAAGGGAGCACGAAGAAGATAATGCCATTGCCAGAAATCATCTGCCCACCATTGCTTCTTTGTGAAACTGTGGTCTTCTGAAGTTCTTTCGTATCCTAGGCATGAGAACCAAAGTAAGGTTATTGGAGTACCTTGTGCATATGTGGGATCCCGATCAACAAGTATTCCATGTAGGGGTCCACACATTGTCCTTGGATATTGAGGACATTTACATCTTGACAGGACTATCATGGCATGGGTATCACATGAACCGGACTGGTAGTAGAGGTGGTGGGTTGCCTATGAGCGAGTACTATCGTTTTCACTGTGTTCCAGAGGCAGAGAGGAGCAAAGGGAAAGTAGCTATTTGGGGAGTGCGGGATTTGACCCTTCGCACTATTTTGTTCACCATTTCTCGTATGGCTGGGATCTCCTCTCCTCACATGGCTCTCCAGAGCTACTTTTAGTATGCCGTAGAATGTACTGAGCCTCGAGTTTTTAATTGGACAGATGCAGTGCTTCGTAGCATGAAGAGGCAGTTGACCAAATGCAAGTGAGGTAACATGAAGCAATTCGGGTACAGGTCTTTGTTGGTGTCCTTCTTCCTTGAGAGGGTTCCCTTGCTGAGGCTGCAAGTTGAGTGGGATTTACCGGCCCCAACAGATCCAAGAATGCTGAGATGGTGTCAGCTCATGGCCCGACACGTAGCTGGACCAATTATCAAATATGATGATACCTTCTTCAACTGGTTGCGACCACAGATGCTGATGGTCGATGATTATGCTTATGCCGGGTTGGATTTCCGAGGAGATCTGGACTTGGCCCTGCCCAAGGGCTCTCAGTGGGGGGAACTTGGTAAGAAGTACACATTTTTTCTTTTTAAATGTTTTTGTGAATTTTATCATATGCAAATGTTTTTTAACGTTCGTTCAAGGTCTAAATACAAAATTCTTTTTTGATGACACATATGTGGGACCTTACTGACCTCCTGGTACTTCTCCTATTCAGCGGCGAGGAGAAGTGGCGCTAGTTCCACGATGGGATGCCGAAGATTATGAAGCGGTGAAACAAAACCTAGAGGGTTTGACAGCAGATATTCCAGACATGCCTCTTGGAGAGGTTCCACGACGTTATTAGCATCATACAGTAGGAGTGTCAGATTCCATTGGCCGACTGCTTCGTAGGGTTGCCCGGGAAGTCATATGTTACCATGAACGTCATCCATGACGTCACTTTGTAGAAGCTATGAGCTTCAGATTTTGAAATTTTGGTCCTTGGACAAAAGTTTTTTGTAAAAACTCTTTTGATCATTATATATACATACGGCTTCTACTGGTTTATCTTGTGTTGTGTGAAAGTTGATGTGATTGATTTATAAATGATCCAAATTTCTCTCTAATACATAGTTAGCCAATGCATCAGTTAATGTATTTAGACATCTAGGAATATGTTGACATTCAATATAATCAAAATAACGTTCCAAGAGGCGAATTAGCAAATACACCCATAACAAAGTAGGGCTTCTAATAGTATAGACATTACTTAATTGTAGTACTACAAGCTGCGAATCGAGTTGCACAACCAAATGACGGATTCCAAGCGAGATAGCATCAATCCACAATTCGATAATGACGCTATACTCTGCAATATTGTTGGTTGTGCGGTCGAGACACACACCTCGTAAGGAGACAAGTTCGTTTGTAGGGGCGTAAATTTCCCATGCAGTGAAAACAAGGTTTTGAGTACTACGGCTAGTGCCATTAGCGAAGCCAATGTAGGGTAGCGAAGACTTCGACATCTGGAAATCAAACACAATGTCACATAAGGGCAGAGACCAGATAATGACAAAAGCAAGCTACAGTAACACATAAGAAGTATGATACAATAAAAATACAGGTACTCGTGCACATGTGATCTTATGCATAGTACTTCTTCAAGTACAACCCATTTCTGGGTTCACTCAAAGGGATACCATCGTAATCTACTAACTCATAAGCCCATTTTTCCAAAACTCGTCTAACGATATAAGGACCTCTCCACATGGCTTCGAATTTTCCATCTCCTAGCATATCTCAATCTTGTTCATAGAGGAGAACAAGATCTCCTTCAGAAAAAACGCGAGGCTTGACATGTTTGTCGTATTGGGCCTTGACACGTTTTTTCTGAGTTTCTATGACTAGGGTAGCATCGCGTCGAGTTTCGTCTAATCGCATAAGATACTGTAGATGTTCAGCCTCAGTAGAAGTGTTTGGTAGGAGTTCAACAGCTAGTTTTAAAGAGGGTATCTCGCATTCAATCAGGAGAATGGCTTCCAAACCATAGACTAACTGGAAAGGTGTAAACCCAATAGCGGACTTGACGGATGTCCGGTAAGCCCACAATGCCGAAAATAACATTATGTGCCAACTTTTTTTGTGAATCCCTATCATTCATCGGAGCATAGTTATGAGAACTTTGCTAATTGCTTCGACTTGGCCATTGGCTTGTGGGTAATAGGGCGTTGAGTTTTCATGGTGAAGATCCAACTTTTCAGTAAGTTCGGACATCATGAAGTTTCGAAAGTGGCTACCATGATCGGTGACGATAGCCTGGGGAACACCAAAATGAGCTATGATGTGATTAAAAATGAATAATGTTGTTGTCTTTCCAGTGTTGTCAAATGTCGGCATCGCCTTGGTCCAATTTGTAAAGTAATCTATGGCTACAATAATGTATCCATGCCCCCCGACAGAGTGGGGGTGACATGTCATGAAATCGATGCCCCATTTCGCAAAGGGACCAACGGAGACCATAGGGTGAAGAGGAGCAGGATGTGACCGTATCTTGTTATTATAGGTCTGGCAAGCATGGCATTTTTGAACGGCGATTATATAGTCGTTAAATAAAGAAGGCCAAAAATACCCTGCTCGTAAGATCTTTTGGGCAGTAGCATACCCAGACATATGACCACCACAGGCTCCAGAATGGCAGTCATTTAGAGATTTCTCGGCTTCGTCGAATGTGAGGCAGTGTTGAAAAATGGAGTCAATCCCCCGACGATAAAGAGTATCCCCGAGGATAATATATTGACGGGCTTGATAGCGTATTCGATGTCGATCAGTACTAGACAAAGTTGGATGGAAAGTCTAGGTTTGGATATATATGATGATATCACCATACCAAAGATCATCGGTGTTGATAAGGAAAAGGGATTCATCTGGTAATGAATCAACAACTACATTTTTCGTTTCAGAATAGGGAAAGTCGCATATCAACTCAGCAAACACTAAGGACTTCTTGGACTTGGCATGTTCAAATTCCAAGTCAAACTCCTGGAGTATCATGATCCATTTGGAGTATTTTCCCCCTAGAAATTCACGTGTGAGAATGTGTTGCATAGGGTTGCAGTTAGAAATCACTGTAGTCTTGCGCGAGAACCATACCAATGGTGTAATCTGAGGCAGCAAGGTAGAGGAAATAATTGTGACTGTAATTAGGGGGAAAGAGAAGCGGAGCACGTGTTAGGGACAATTTCAAAGCTTCAAAAGAGTTGTTGGAGATGGTATCCCATACGAACTCAGACCCCTTTTTTAGGAGCCGCATAAATCCACGAGTTATCTCGGCATAATTTGGAATAAAACGACGAAGAAAGTTTGCTTTCCCCTGCAAACTTTGTAACTGGTGAAGTGTAGAAGGAGGAGGGAGATTAAGGATCGCCTCAAACTTTAAAGGATATACCCTGATCCCTTGACGCGAAACAATAAATCCTAGAAGTCGGTCAGATTCAACGCAGAAAACACAATTATGAGGATTCAAACGTATACGGTAAAACTGACAGCAGAAAAAAATGGCTCGGAGGTGGGTTGGATGATCGACTCGGCACATTGAGTGAGAGGGTAAATCGTCCATATATGGTTTCACAATGTGCTTGATATCATGGAAAGAATAAGACATAGCGCATTGAACCAGCGTTCTTGAGACCAAAAGGGAGTTTCCGATAGGGAAAAGTACCCCAAGGACAAATAAAAGTAGTCTTATGTTGATCCTCGGGAACAATGTTGATTTGATTATACCTGAAGAAACCATCCATCAGAGAGAACATTTCACTTCCGGTGCAATCGTCAACAATATGATCGATGAAGGGGGTAGGAAAGTTGTCTTTGGGACAAGCTTTGTTGATATCCCTATATCCAACGCATACACGAATTGTACCTTGTTTCTTGTCCATCGGGACAAGATTGGAAACCCAGTCAGTGAGGGCCACCGGGTAAATAAATCCAGCTTTAAGAAGTTTTTCAACTTCGAGCTTGATAGCAGCCGCTTTACGTGGGTGAACGGGACAAAGGTGTTGTCGGATGGGTTTAGCATCAGGGTATGTCTTGATCTTATGTATCACAATGTCGAGGTCGATACCTGGCATTTCTTCATAGCTCTAGGTGAAGATGTCACGAAACTCTTTGAAAAGGAACGTGTAGGTAACGATTTAGTTAGGGGAACACGAATCTCTAATATGGACATTTTCGACAATTCCAGGTTTGATGGATATGTTGAGGGGAATAGTGGGCTAGATATTTCTTAAGTTCCCTTCGTAAAACACATCGTGTGTGGACTCGGGAACGGTGGATATGACGACAACGGTCAACGGGGTCAAGATCCGTTGGTAGTTCTCAATGGTATGTTTCTCCAGAAAGGGGATGGAACGATGATTTCCATCATCCCAAGGGGTGTCTTCCATGACAGACATGATCATCTCATCTATGGGAAAAATGACATGGAAGGTTTCTGGAGACAACTCACCAAGAGAGGGGATAGATGGGGTTGTCGATTGAATGGCCTAATAGGCGGATTCAACCAGACTTAATGACATTTTGTCGCTGTAACGGAGATGATCTCCAGGGTCAAGTACTATCCATGGTTCGTGAGATGTAGGAATTCCGTGAATCGAGGCGGAGATCATGTTGATTGAAGAAATGGATGAGAGTGGAACATTGGGCGGTGGAATGGGGAAAGTACCCATTAACGAAGAGTCTTTAAGAAGGCCGACACCGATGTTCTCATAACCCAATGGGGTTTTAGTGATGAACGGTACATTGCCAGTATGGGTGTCGGAGTTAAAGAAGGCTAATTGGTCGACAATGACTACCTTTCCTTGATGTGGGAAACGTACCACACGAAAAAGGTTCGACACAACTACGCGCATGGAATCCATCCATCTATGGCCAAGAAGAAGATTGTAATCAAGAGGAGCATCAAAGACTTCCACTACGAATTGGACCGTTTTTTCTTATAACATGATGGACAACGAAGGAAGGACACCGTAGAGCTTAAAACTGGAGCCATTGAAGGCTTTGAGAGTGTTCTAGGATTCATTCAAAGAGGGAGAGCCAATGGATTTCCAGCAAGTAAGAGACATGACACACGTCGAGGCACCCTCGTCGATAATGGTTTGACAAATGTTTTTTTCAAAGACAATCACTTGGATCTGGAACGCGAGTTGAGGGGGTAACCTTGGAATGTGATCTTCCAATTCAAAAATTATTAAATTCGTATCTGTCGGGTTGATGCCACCGATAGCTGTCAATAGTGCCTTTTGTTATGTGGGACAACTTTTAAGGAATTCAAGCACTGACATCACAAAAGGTGCTTGTGCCAGATCTTCAACAATGTTGTAGTTCTGGGCAGCACGAGCATGAGGATTGAAAGCCGATTTTCGAATGACACCCTTTGAGGGGGGTCGAAGAACTGTGTCGATGCTCGGTCGTTCGAGATGAAGAGGACCATTGGTAGGTGGAGTCGCAGGAGAGGGTTGTACCAATGAAGGAGGGAGGTCATCAACCTTCTATTTGGAGGGAGAATAATCTTTGGCTCGAGTGGTGAGTGCAATGTCGTTCTGCTTTGAATCGCTAGTACACATCAATACATAGGATGTAGTAGAAGGGAAGGGTTGGTCATGAATGAACAATTGAGCCTGTTGTTGAGATGGGAAAGGTTGGGACAAAACAGCCGGAGCAGGTGGTTTTGGGGATCCTTGAAGGAACTTAGTGACCTCGATGCGTCGTGGACAATCCTTCGTGTAGTGATCGTTACCACAAATAAGACAAGGGTATCGAGGTTTTCACTTATCCCTATCATCAACAAGTGGAGTTTTGGTTCTCTTTGCTTGAGAAGTATTTTTGTCCTCCTTATTCTTACCTCGTCCCTTTTTGGATTTGTTTTTACCAGCTGGGGTAGATTGAACTGCATTTACCTCAGAAGTCTTGCTGGTGGGAGGGGCAGGAGACAGAGCATTTTGAACATTAGAAGAAGCAGGTTTGGGGTTTATGCTTGGGGCAGAATGTGGTTGGGCCTGGAAAGTTCCAATCACACCGTCAGCTGCATGAGAAGCAGCCGGAGTATTTGAAGTGGCGGAAGTGGAAGGACGAGGTAAGTCAGGTAGTAAGTCGTAAAGGGTACCATTTGTGAGTAAACGAGGTCAAGGTATTGAGCACGACTTATGGCCTGCTCTTCTATGACTACTCCACCCATGGCGATGTCACGACTGATGTCGTTCACAAATGATTTTGTGAACCAGTCTGCCAGGAACTGATCGGGGAGTTCGAGTTTAATGAGACGTTGTCTTCGTCGTCACTCATGAATGTGATCGGAGATATGAGTGGTTTTATTTTGTTTGAAAGAACTCAAAATCTCGGTCCCTGTTTCATAATGGATTGGTAATTGGTAGTGAGTGAGGAAAGCCATAGCTAGGGTGTTGAGGTCAGCGAAAAAACCTCATGGTAATTCTATATACCACTTCGTAGCAAAACCTATGAGGGTCCGTTAAAAAATACATAAATGAATAGAGTCATCCATCAACGAGTTGGATGAACACTAGAGGTGAAAAGTCATAACATGATTGTTCAGGTCCTCTCCCGCTTTGCCATCAAATTTAGGGATGTCTGATGGTAGCTTGGATGGTATAGTAGGCCATTGGGGAGAGTGACGAATTGGATCATTTAAAATCCTCGACAAGTCCGGGAGATCCAAAGTGGCCAAAAAGGGTAACTGTCAATTCACATGTGGGTATTGGTGGCTTTGGGGAGGAAGCCCCGTCGGCAAACCGGTAGGACCATAAGAAGTCTGCATATAATGTGAAGACCCAGGAAAATTCGGTGGTGGTTGGAGAGGATAGTAGCTCATAGGATTGTATCCTGGAATAGAGACGTGAGTTTGAGCATTCGAACCCCAAATGGGATTGGACGTACCTGGATATGGTTGGCCTATATTAGGGGGTATAATAGATGCAGATGGAAGTTTTTTCCCCCCAGTCGATTGAGGAGGATGTTGTATCAGATGATTCCAATACTGGGCCAAGGATGGAGGTATGTTTTGTCCATAAGGTGGGGTCTGTCCTCCTATCGGAGGTGGTGTTCCAATTGGGGGCAACGTTCCAATTGGGGGTTGTGTTCCAATTGGGATTTGCGTTCCAATAAGAATTTGCCTGCTGAGAGGGGGTTGAGTCATACCACCTTGGTGAAATTGTCCACCAACAGGAATCTGGTAATTTGGTGTGAATGATGGAATAGTGCCACTAGGATTAATACTACCAGTAGAGGACAAGAAAAGTTCTCCGAAAGGGGGTTGAGGAAGTGTTGGAATAAAACCAGGAAGAGAGTGCCCAGAAGAAAAGTGACCACCAGGAGAGCCGGATGGGGTTTGCGGAGGAGTTGAAATGGAAGCATTCAATGCACGGTATCCGGGTGGTAGCATCGGGGTGATACCAGGCGTGAGCGGTGTGCTGATGGGGGCTTGACTAACCACGGTAATCCTGGTGTGAATACTCGTAGTATCTATGTGATGGGCCATTTCGATAGGGATGGTCAAGATGTGGTTAGATCGTGGGGCATCCGTACCAGAAAAATAATAAGCAGTAGTAAACGGTACTGTCTCTGGGTTGGAGATTTCAGAAACCACAGGTGAGATGATGGTTTCAATGGCTGATCCTTCACCAAAAAGATCTCGTCTAAAAATGTATGTAGACCAAAAAGTATCTTGGCCTTCTATGCCTGGAAAGGGTCCAACCGGTGATCCAGAAGACACAACAACTAAGTCTCTGGAAGAGTTCAGTCGCATAAACTGTCACTCATAATCGGGGTGAAGTCGAAAGTTCTCTTGAGTATTGGTAATCCGAAAATGTTCTTGAGAGTCGATGCGTTTCACTTGTGGCGTGGAAATGTCTTGGACTTCACTTTGCTGAGGAGATCCATCAGGTGAGCTTGTAGGCAGAGATTGAGAACCTTCCATATGATCTGGAGATAAAGCCTGCATTCTACGTGAACCATGTGGAGGATCTATTGTGAACGAGTGACAAACTTATGAATAAAATCGTATGGTCAACTTGGGTAAACAAACAACATGCGCTAGTAAACAAAATCTAGGAAACAATACCAAGCAAACAAGACCTTCTAATTCCGAAGTCACTAATTGGCGATGAAATCCAACGTCACAACAATGAGATGAGAAGGAGCTGGGCTAGGGAGGAAAAGTTACATTGATGACCTGCTTAACGGACTTACACCTTGGTGCAAGCTCCCACACATAATCGTGGGTATACCCTCCAAGGAGCCCGAGTGAGTTTGGCCAACGTCGATTCCAGGTACCGTGAAGGCTTGCCCCTTCATAGTCACCTTGTGTAAGACCCTAGAAAGATAGGCCGCTAAGGTTACCACTGACAACAATAAATCCTGGGGGAACAGTCGACAGTCCGATCCACACGCAAGGGCAGGGTATCTAGCCCGAAATCAACTCAAGAGGATTCCACTCATCATTGTGGGTATACCTCCAAGTGACCCTCGTAATACATGCAATCTCTACACCAATATCAACAAAGCAGGGTGAGTAACCCTGTCAATATCAATGCGACTTCGTGTTTGACCCTTGTGTGAGAAGGGATTCCCAGGACAAGATGTTGTAAATGGAATTTGACACTCCTTAACACAAGATGCTATTGTGTGTTTTGTGCTTTGGAGAGTGTATCTCTCTACCTATTCCAAAGCGCTAGCCTAGATAAATATTGGTGTAATAGAGCCCTAGAAAAGAGTTACTAGTTAACTTTTACAATTGCGCAGTGTTATTAAGGGTTGTTGTTACTCAAAGGAAGCATCGATGAAACTGATGTTGTGTGAGACTCTGACCCAATGATGCATAGATAGGAATGAAATATATCAATTTTCATTCAATGAATCCTATGTACGGGAGGGAAAGAGAAGTTTTCCAGACCAATATTGAACTATGATACACAATTTCCTTTAAAATGCAATTGCAACGAATCACGCAACAATAACAATTCTCTATTGTTTCTTTTTCAATAATTTCAACAATTGATTTTCAATACTTTCGAACACGAAAATTCTTTTGAAAGAAAAACATTGTTCACTTTTCAAAAAGGACCTACACCATGATGGTGAGAGTGAAGAAAACCAAAAACTAATGAACAAGCAATAGACAAAAACCCAAACCAATCTTTCAATGGAAACAAAAATAACAAGCAGACCAAACTAGTCTCTTCAATTGCATGAGAAAGGTAATCTTGCAAATAATGAGCAAATGATAAAGACAAAGAATCTCAACTTTCAAACCAATCCCCAGTTTTTAACCAAACAAGCACTCAGATTCCAAAATCAGAGAGTATATCTTTGCCGAGAAAAGTCAAGAAATGAAAGTCGAGAAAAATGGACAGGAAGAGCCTTTGATTTCCTAAGACTGTTCGTGCAAAAAAACAAAGACAAGAAAACATCAACCAATGGTCCAAGAAGTTGTTTGCAGGCACCTATACTAATATGGGCAGTGCAACATGCAAAAATATTAAATCCAAAATTTTGAAAAGAGGGTTCGCTGGCTAACAGTGTTACACAGTGCGAGAATGGGTCATTCTCGCAGGCCATCTTTGAGCAGACTGCGAGAACCTCTCACTAGACCTAAAAGTAATGTGCGAACTTCATATATTCTCGCAGGCCACTGTGGAGTACAGTGCGAGAATGTCTGAAACTAAGCAAATTTTTGGAAAAAGACACAAAATTTGAAGGGGCTTCTGGACCCAGAGGGTCTATCAGGGTATCCTGAAGACTCAGAGATTGATATGAATGGCGAAAGGTAAGGAAAGAGCAAATGGCCAAGGAAAAACACCAAAAACCACAAAGAAAACGGGTTATCTCCCCAGTGGAGTCGCCAATTTTGTTATCGGATTGATCGGTAGGTGCGGACACTAACAGATCTCCCTAGATCCACTTGGATCTAGAACAAAACAGGACAGGACATGACTCTTTCTCTAAGTTATCACCATTGAATTAGCTAGTAGGGAGGAACAAGTAACATACCTTTATATCGCTTCCTAGGGTCTCTGTTGCTCCCGCTTTGCTCCGGTGCTCTCGTGAGGTCAAGACCAAGACAACACAAACCAACCAAAGTGAAGATAGCAAAATATATTTAATCGTCAACTTATGTGTATGATCAAGGAATTACACAATAAAGTAAGAATGACTTTATGGAAAAAGGACATGCCACTGTATCATATTAATCGAAAGTAGAAGATACAACTTGATTGCCTTGATGTCCCAAGATTCCTTTTGGTGGCTCTTGGCTTCCACACACACACACACACTTGCTCGATCTTTGTATGAAGAAGATCCAATTCCTCTAGATAGACTTGCTATAGTCTCCAAGCTCCTGTTCAAGCTAGGTCCTTCACACAATTCTTTCACCAATTCTCCAATGAATCTTGCTTAACCTTTTCCATGAGAATTCCATCAATATATAGGAGAGGATGAGATGGTTACTTGGATAAGAATGATCCCACAATATCATGGAAACCAGTAAAAGGATAACCATTCGAATGCCAACCCATTCTTCTAGAAGATTCCCTTCTAGAACCATCAAGAATTCATCTTTTTCCAAGCTTGAGAGAAAGTTCGCACCCTATCTATGTAGCACAGTGTGAGAATTTTGCACCCTAGCTGAAGGCAGCCTACGAGAATGGGTCATTCTCGCACCCTAGGATATGAGCAACCTGCGAACTCTCTTCAAAAGTATGTTTTCTGGGAAGAGATGAATGTCACTTTTCTCCGGAGAAAGTTCTTATTAGGAGCCTGAGTACACCATCATCAATACATCATCAATATGACCAAAATCATGGGTAACAAGTATCGCAAAAACCAAGTAGGATGGCATACAAAATTTCTTATCATTTTTGAAGCTTGACAATTTGGAATAGATTTCATGGGACATTAGCTTCCCCCAATAAAAAATGGCTTGTTCGTTGACTGTGAAATACAAAATATAAAGTACCATGCAGGAAATGGTTGTTGTGGATTCCTGTCCTATTATTCTTGTAAATAGCTAGGCAATTTCCCGAAATGGATTTCTGAATGAACTAACCTGCAAGCTTGTGATATCTTGAGGAACTTCCATCAGATCTTCCAGGAACTTGGGAAAGAGGTCCAACTTGTTATTATGCCTTTTTAGGAGCTTCTTGGAACCTTCTCCTTTGAACGTCAATTTTGGCTGTGGCAATCTTAACATCTGGTGGAATACCCGAGGTGACAAAGAAACAAAAGAGTTGTCCCTCACTAGAATAATTTTTTGGCCTGGAATATATTTATCAGCGCACGAAGAGACCAACACCTTATAGTCAAAAACTTCAAGGACACAGCCTGCACGAGAAATCCCATAGGTCCAAATTAATTCATTCTGGGTGGTAGGGGATTGGTAATACAAATATGCCCTGGACCACTAGAATTTTCGGTCCTCACGCCTGAAGATGTTTATTGTATCTCCATAGAACTGCTTTTGAGTTGGTGCCATAATTTTATGAAAACATTTGTTTTCTTCAGATGATGGTTGAAATGAACAGTTGGAGGGGATAATATAACCCTCCATAAATGTTGGTTCAATTCTTATGAATGAGAAAACTCCTCGAGCCTTTCGCTCATTAATGACAATTTCTATGGGTGTTGCATGATGAGCTGCTAGCAGTAAAGCTTACTTATTGCATACTTAGAAGTGTGAAGGTGGCAGGTACGGTGGAGAGAAATTAAGGATTTGAGTTTTCGTGAACATGCCATCCCAACGAAGTGCGAAAGACATTCCATGATTTTGAAATCAACACTTGGAAGGGATAATATAACCCTCTACAAATCTTGGTTTAATGCATATTAATGGGAGATCTCCTCGAGCCTTTTGCTCATCAATGACAATCTATACGGTTCCTGCATGATGAGATGTTAGCATTAAAGCTTACTAATTGATATTTAGAAATAAGACACGCACAAGAACACACACATATGTATATAAACATTTTTTTAATTATAGACAAGTGCGAAGGTGAAGGAGGCCGGGAAGATAAAGCAAGGAATGGAAAGGTATGAAAAGTGGTCAAACGAGATTCAAAATAGGGTTATGGGGGATACTCATGAGAGGTGAGTGTCCGACGGTCAAATTTTATGTCTCATAATATTTTACTACAAAACGTTTAAAATGGAAGAGAGCATGATGGGGCAGTTCAACGGCCGATTGTATATTTGTGGAATTCCGGGAAAGTGGCTAAGTATGGAATAGGGAAATGATCAGTCGGACGCATTTTCGGAATTAAAGATTGAAGATTTCGTGAATGGGCCAACCCTACGATGCGCGAATGACATTCCATGATGTTTGAAATTAACACTCAGAAGGGATAATATAACACTCCCGAAATTTTGGTTTAATGTGTATTAATGGGAGATCTCCTCAAATCCTGGTTTAGAATTAAAGCTTGTTAATTGCATACTTAGAAATAAGACCTTATATATACACACACACATAATATATATATAAAATCTTTTTTTATTGTAGATAAGACTCATTTATATATATAAGTATGAAAAATGATCAGATGAGATTGAAAGTAGGGTTTCAAGCGATACAGAGGAGAGGTGAGCACCCATTGGTCAAATTATATGTCTTTATAATATTAATATATATATATATATATATTATTTTTTTTTCTAAAAAAAAAGTGTATTATAAACAAGTGCGAAGATGACGGGGAATTCTGGGTGTTGTTTGCAGGTCGTGGAACAATGAAAGGGAAAACTTGAACCCGCTTGTCCGAGAACCCACAAGCGAAAAAGTCGGTAAGTATTTGTAATAGATATCCCATTACTTCGAAGGATGTTTTCTGCGTGTTTCTATACAAGTTTTCTAGGAACAATTATTATGATGGTCTCGTCGAGGCATGGTGAGTTGTTAGCATTAAACCTTAGTTATTGCATACTTGGAAAGAAGTGAAAAGGGAGTAGGCCTAGGAAAAAACTATTAGGAATTGGATATTTCATGAACCTGCCAACCTGATGATCCGTGAAAGAAATTCGAAGAAATGGCGAAGTATGGAAAGCAAATGGACGGGTTTCAAAATGGGGCGGCAATAGTTCTAGAGGAGACGTGAGGACCTGACGGTCAAATTGTATGTCTCATAAATTTTGAGTGAAAAATGTGTACCACAGAAGAGGGGATGATAGGAAGACTGTGTAACATAGAAGAGGGTATGATGTGAGAGTCTGGCTGTAAATTTGTATATCGCGGAAGTCAGGGTGTTGTTTGTAGGTCACAGAACAATAGAAGTGCAATCTAGAGCCTACCTACTCAGGAATCCACGGTCGAAGAAGTGGCTAGTTATTGAATGGGGAAGTTGTAAGTCAGATTCTCGATATAAAATCAAGAGTGCAAGTGTGAACCTACAATTCCACCAACCCGCGCAGCTAGACATTTTCGAAAAAATGACTAAGCAATGAGAGAGATAAAGTAAAGGAAAAAGAGAAATGGGATTTTGGTTAAGTATAGAAGACAAAAAAGAAGGACTAATATATTCACATATGTAATAGATATCCCATTTCCTGGAAAGATATTTTCTTCATGCTTCTGGAGAATTTATATACTTATTGCATATACTTGGAAAGAAGTGTGAAGGTGGCAGACATAGAAAACATCCACTAGGAATTGTCTGAACTCGCCAACCCGACGATCCATGAAAGAGATTGCAAGAAATGACCGTGTAGAAAGCGGTCAGACGAGATTCAAAATAGGCTGAGAAGGGTTCTCGAGGAGACGTGAGGCCCCAATGGTCAAATTGTATTGATCAGAACTTTTGAGGGAAAACTGTGTAACACAAAAGAGGGGCTGATGTAGGAGTCTGAAAGTTAATTTGTATATCAAGGAAGTTGGGGGGCTGTTTGTAGGTCACGAAACACTAGAAGTGTAATCCACCTATATGGGAACCCGCAAGCGAAAAATTCGGGTAAGTATGGAATTAGAGGCACAAAATAGATTCCAAGAAATGGAAAAATATGGAAAGCAGATGCAAGGGATTCAAAATTGGGTGACAATAGTTCCCCAAGAAACGTGGGGACCCGAAGGTCAAATTGAAGGTCTCAGAACTTTCATGTGAAAACTGTGTATCACATAAGAGTGTATGATGTTGGAGTGCGGTATTAAATTTGTATATCGCAGAGGTCCAGGTGTTGTTTGTAGGTCATGAAACAATGGAAGTGAAATATAGTGCCTACCTGCATGGGAATCCGCACCTTGAAAAGTGGCTAGGCATGGAATGGGTAGCAACCGGTTGGAGTAGCGATATAAAAGAACAAGTGAAAATGTGAACTCGTGAGTCCGCCAACGTGTGCATTAAGACATTTTTGGAAAAACGACTAACTAACCAGAAAGAGAAAGTAGAGGGGAAAAAGAAATGGGAATTTGTTTAAGTATAGAAGAGGGAAAATAAGGTCCAATATATTCAAATCTGCAATAGAAATTCCATTTCTTAACAAGATGTTTTATGTATGTTTCTGGAGAAGTTGTATACTTATTGCATATACTTGGAAAGAAGTTTGAAGCTAGCAGGCACAGGAAACAACAACTAGAAATTGGAAATTTTCTAAACCCGCCAACTCGATGATCCATGAAATAGATATCAAGAAATGGTCAAGTGTGGAAAGCGATTGGATAGGATTTAAAATAGAGTGACAAGGGTTCCCGAGGAGATGTAAGGCCCTGACTCTCAAATTTTATGTATCAGAACATTTCAGTGCAAAAATTTGTAACACGGAAGAGGGGATGATGTGGGAGTCCAGAAGTAAATATGCATATCGTAGAAGAAGGAGTGTTGTTTGCAGGTCACAGAAAAATAGAAATGTAATTTAGAGAATGGGGAAGTGCTCGGTCAGAATCACGATATAAAATCATGAATGAAAATGTGAACACATGAATCCACCAACCCGCATAGGAACATTTATTATGACAGTCTCCTCGAGGCATGGTGAGTTGTTAGCATTAAGCCTCAGTTATTGCATACTTGGAAAGAAGTGAAAATGGCACGGGCATAGAAAACAACGATTAGGAATTGGATATTTTGTGAACCCACCAACCTGATGATCCGTGAAATAAATTTGAAGAAATGGCTATGGAAAATGGATGGACGGGCTTTAAAATAGGGTGACAATAGTTCCACAGGAGACGTTAGGACCCAACGGTCAAATTGTATGTCTCGAAACTTTTGAGTGAAAAAAGTGTACCATGGAAGAGGGGATGATAGGCATACTGTGTAACATGGAAGAGGGGATGATAGGCAGATTGTGTAACATGGAAGAGGGTATGATGTGAGATTCTAGTTGTAAATTTGTATATCACGGAAGTCAGGGTGTTGTTTGCATGTTACGGAACAATAGAAGTGCAATCTAGAGCCTGGCTACCCGAGAATCCACGGTCGGAGAAGTGGCTAGGTATGGAATGGGGAAGCAGTCGGTCAGAGTCATGATATAAAAGCACGAGTTCAAGTGTCAACCCACGAGTCTGCCAACCAACGTAGCTAGACATTTTTTTAAAAATGACTAAGTAACGAGAAAGATAAAGTACATGGAAAAGAGAAATGGGAATTTGGTTATGTATAGAAGACGAAAAAGAAGGGCTAATATATTCACATCTGTAATAGATATCCCATTTCTTCGCAAGATATTTTCTTCATGTTTCTGGAGAAGTTGTATGCTTATTTCATATACTTGGAAAGAAGTGTGAAGGTGGTGAGCACAGAAAACAATGACTAGGAATTGGAAATTGTCTGAACTAGCCAACCCAACGATCCGCGAAAGAGATGGAAAGAAATGGCCATGTGGAAAGCATTCAGACGGGATTCGAAATAGGCTGACAAGGGTTCTCGAGGAGACATGAGGCTCCGATGGTAAAATTGTATTGATCATAGCTTTTGAGTGCAAACTGTGTAACACGGAAGAGGGGATGATGTAGGAGTCTGGAAGTCAGTTTGTATATCAAGGAAGTCGGGGGGTTCTTTGTAGGTCAAGGAACACTGGAAGTGCAGTCCTCCTATTCGGGAACCTGCAAGCAAAAAATTCAGGTAAATATAGAATTGGAGGCATGAAAGAGATTCCAAGAAATGGTGAAATATGGAAAGCAGAGGCAGGGGCTTCAAAATGGGGTGACAATAGTTCCCCAGGAGACGTGAGGACCTGAAGGTCAAATTGCAGGTCTCAGAAATTGTGTATGAAAACTGTGTATCATGGAATAGGGTATGATGTGGGAGTGCGGCAGTAAATTTGTATATCACAGAGGTCTGGGTGTTTCTTGTAGGTCACAGAACAATGGAAGTGCAATATAGATCCCCCCTTCCTGAGAATCCACGATCTGAAAAGTGACTAGGCATGGAATGGTTAACAGCTGATAGAAGTTGCGATATAAAAGAATGAGGGAAAATTTGAACTCATCAGTCCGCCAACCCAGGCATTGAGACATTTTCGGAAAAACGACTAAGTAACCAGAAAGAGAAAGTTTAGGGGAAAAAGAAACAAGAATTTGGTTAAGTATAGAAGAGGGAAACAAAGGTCCAATATATTCAAATATTCAAATAGATATTCCATTTCCTAGAAAGATCTTTTCTATATGTTTCTTGAGAAGTTGTATACTTATTGCATATACCTGGAAAGAAGTCTGAAGGTACTGGGCACAGGAAACAACAACTAGAAATTGGAAATTTCTTTAACCCGCCAACTCGACGATTCACGAAAGAGATATCAAGAAATGGTCAAGTGTGGAAAGCGGTCGGACGTGCTTCAAACTAGGGCGACAAGGGTTCCCGAGGAGACATAAGGCCTCGACTGTCAAATTGTATGTATCAGAACATTTCAGTGCAAAATGTGTAACACAGAAGAGGGGATGATGTGGGAGTCCAGAAGTAAATCTACATATCGCAGAAGCCATAGTGTTGTTTGGAGGTCACGAAACAATAGAAATTAAATTTAGAGAAAGGGGAAGTGCTCGGTTGGAATCGCGATATAAAAGAATGAATGAAAATGTGAACACGTGAATCCTCCAACCCACACAGCCATACATTTTCAGAAAAAATGACTAAGTAACCAGAAAGAGAAACTACAGGGGATAAAAGAGTAGGAAAATAGAAAGGCAGAGGGCAATTTTCGTAAGCAGGAATTGGTTTCAAACAGGCCCCATTGTTGCAAAACCATCATTTTCTAGTGCAATACTTTAACCACTTATTTGTTTTCTATTGTGCTTGTACCATTATAAAGGGTGTGGGAAAATGCTTTGTTGAAGATTACATTTTATTGCAACTTGTTGGAGTAATTGTTTTCTTAATACATTCTTCCATGACTTTAACGTATTAACTTAAGTATTAAACTTCTTGCATGCTCGGTTGTTAGCATTATAGATTAATAATTGCATGTCTAGAAACAACAATGACGATCTTGAATTTTAATATTGTAGTTGATTTCATAGTATAATTTGACTACAACCACCATATATCATTTTTTTTTTTTTTTAATTCCCGAACAAGAAATTTGGTAATTTCATTAATAAAGTAGAAAATGCTCAAATAGAGGCTAGGGGATGGACAACTAATAAAATGTTCCCTTTTGGACTAAAGGAATCAAGAAAGCGAAATGTAAATAAGAAATCGTTTTCTTGAAAACAAAATTTCTATGGTGGGGCCTGGACTACTACATTATGATTTGGTCTTGCTATGTTCTATCTGCAGTATGAATAGAATTCAATGTTGGTTTGAAACTGTCTGAAATTCATTTTTGTTTCCATAAAACCCGATAGATTGACACAATGCATTGTCATAAAATTGTTAAATGCTCCATTTTAGATCAAATTACTTGAGGCAATAGAATATTGAAGAACTACGAGACTATCGAACCATGCCAATGAGAAGAGGTGTTAAATTCAGAAAAGAAGTAGCAACCAAGACTCCAAAGAATTTTTTTTAATAGTAAATCCATTAAAAAAAATAATAATAATCGGCAGTGTATATCTATCCATAAAAATTGGACCGAGTTCTTTGGACCAAAACATTGAACATATTTTCCATAAACATAGGCACAGGACCTACAATATGCAAGAGCCATCGAGATGCTCTTCAACATGCATACAAAACTGATTACCATGTTTTTTTTTAGGAAATCCTTGTAGTTTTCTCCTCAAGGGGTCAATGTTCGCTGCCCCAATCTCAATATCTTGCGGAAGACCTGAGGTGACAAAGAAACAAGAGAGTGGTTCCACAGTGGAACAAATCCTTTGCTTGAAGAAGATGAACAACAGTTTTGCAGTAAAATTGATAGTTCTCACAAGCTTCCCATGAGGAAGAAGATGAAAAACATTGCAGGGAAAATGGAAGAGCCCAAAACTGAAATTTAGGACACACCAAGAAACCACCTCCTCACAGTCGAATACTTCAGGAACACAGGGTGCACAAGCAATTCCAGAGGACCAAATTAGTCCATTCTTGGTGGAAGTAGACAAGTAGTAGGAATATGCCTTGCACCAGTGGGAGTTATGGTCCTCATCCCCTAAGATGTTAATTGTATATCCAGAGAATAAGAGAGTGGTCCCACAATTGAATAATGTTTTGTCTTGAAAATATATCTCTGGGAGCATCAATAGATCATTTCCTTATAGTGAAATACTTACGCCTAGAACAAAATAATTTGTACCTTTGGAATTCCTACTTTCAAGATGCAAAGTGGCTATAGTGTTCAACGTCGGTTTCTTTTCTGAAACCCCTTCTTTTGGTATTGTGAGGGCCGCCATCGTCCAGCCAGGAAGTGCCCCCTATTATGGTTTATTTCAATTTGGGCATAGGAGTGGGAACCATGTCTTCATTTCCATCATCCGATGTCGTATCATCGTTCATTAGATCATCTTCTTCTGGATCGATATCGATTGAATCAATCTCTGCGCTAGCCGTCAATGCAGGCGGGAAGGTTGTCTGAGCAAGAGAGTTTGCCTTGGAATAATTTGTCTTGAAATATATCTCTCGGTGCACCAAGGGACCATATCCTTTTTTTCTCATGGGCGGAGGGACATGAGTAGTAAGAATATTCCCTAGAATAATGGAACCTCTGGCCATCATGCCCGAAGGTGTTTACTATATCTAGACAAAACCATTGTTGAATTGCTACCATAAGTTAATGAGAATTTTCGTTTGCTCCAAAGGATGTTTGAAATGAAAATTAGGGAGGGATAATATAATCCTTTGCAAATATTGGTTTAATGTGTATCAATGGAATATCTCCTCGAGCCTTTCATTGATCAATGACAATCTCCACGGTTCGTGTGTAACGATTTGTACTATTAAATCTTACTAATTGCATATTTAGAAAAAAGTGCAAAGGTAGTGATGATGGCGAAGAGAGATTAAGGATTAGAGATTTCGTAAAGGCACGAACCAGCTAATGCATGAAAGAGATTGCATCATGCTTGAAATGAATACTTGGAAAGGATAACACTCTTCTCTGCAAATCTTGTTTTAATTCGTATTAATGACAAATCTTCTCCGGCCTTCTGGACATTAATGACAATCTTAATGGTTCCTGCATGATGAGCTACTAGCATTAAATATTAACAATTGCATATATAGAAAGAAGTATGAAGGTGGTGGAGATGGAGAAGAGCGATTAAGCATTGTACATTTTGTACACCCGCCAATCCACAAAAGAGATTCTAAGAAATGGCCAAGTATGGAAAGCGGTTGGGCGGGCTTCAAAAATAGGGTCACAAGATATACTGAGGAGACGTGAGGGGTTGATGGTCAAATTATATGTCTCCGAACTTTTTACTACACAATGTGTAACACGGAACAGGGCACAATGACAGATTTCGACCGTTAATTTGTATATCGTGGAATTTTATGTGTTGTTCGTAGGTAGTGGAAAAATGGAAGCGCAATGTTGAGCAAGCCTGTCCAGGAACCAACGATGGTAATAGTGGCCAAGTATGCAATGGGAAAGAGGTTGGTCAGACTTGTGATATAAAATAATGAGACATACTCGGAACAGGGAATATTGACAGTCTTGAAAATAGGGCCACAACCTCTACTCAGGAGACGTGAGGGTTCAATGGTCAAATTGTATCGACCCCAACTGTTGATTGGAAAATGCGTAACATGAAACAAGAGACAATGACGGATTTTGAGGGTCAATTTGTATATTGCGGAACTTCAGGTGTTATATATAAAAGCACGAGACGTTTGGAAAAATGACACATTCAGAAAAAGGACCAAGTAAACAAAAAATGAAGTAAAACGAGAAAAAGGGGAATTCGTTTGATAATTTGCAGATCAGGGAACTCTAGGTGTTGTTTGCAGGCGACAGAATAATGGAAACGCAATGTTGAACCTGCCTATTTTGGAAACTCGCGATCTAAAAAGTTTGTTCAGTATGAAATGGGGAAGCAGTCGGTTGGGATGGTGATATCAAAGTATCAGTGTAAATATGAATACGTGAATCCGCCAACTCCCACACCTATACATTTTTCGAAAAACAACTAACTAACCAGAAAGAGAAAGTAGAGGGAAAAAAGAAAGGGGATGGAAATTTTTGGAAGAGGGAATTGGTGTAAGAAAGCCCCATTGATGGTCTTAACAGTAACTAAGAAGTGCATTAAACATGTGAGCATGTTATTCAATCAATGAATAGATAAAGTGAGCCATGCTTATAGTTTCCAGGATGTGTTTGTATACGGGAAGCATCGAAAATCCACAAGAAAATCAATTTTGGGATGTTTAAGTAAAGTTATTGTACTGTCAACTTCACTGCAAGTATAACAATGAAGAATTTGAATTTTAATGTCCTTTCTTTGATATGATAGTTCCATTGGAATTCACATAGTATATATCCTTTTATTTCAAATTCTTTCCAGAGATGAATTTTACTAAGTTCATCGATCAAGGAAAAGTGATAAAATGAGCCACATACTAAATTTGCGTCAGAGAGATTATATTAAAAGGCAAAGAATGTCCTGTATATTCTTTAAGATCATAGAAAAAATTCCAAGATACTGAATGTATTATTAATTTTCTACAATGTAGCATACAACCAAGAACCATGTAAACACCAAATGTATTGAAAGTTGAGGCACAAGGGAACGCATGAACATAGAAGGCATCAAGTGAGATCCCACAAGGTTCCATAGAGAAGTACGCATCGACCTCTGCATCAAATAACTTGATATATAAAAAAAATACACTTGGCATTGGTTTTCTCTTACATATGGTATATGTTCCCATGATAAAATAACATGGGCAATGGGATATGAACAAAGGTCTGCCAAATACAGGACAACAAAAAACTAGCAGAGCCTCGCCATTGTACCCTAGCTATAACCAAACCTCAAAATGGGGAACATGAAACATGTCGATTACTATTTTACCATGAAGTAAGATCACTATGGACATTTTCTTCTGATAGTGCAATGTTCTATCACTACCAGTTTTAACAATGCCAAATTTCAAATATTATTGGAAATGCCTGATCGTTTTGCCCAGAATATCAGGCTATTTCGATGGTTCAAAGGATGGGCCTGAGTTATTTACAATTGGATACTTTGTATGGGGTTTGTCCTCATGCTTCCCATTTCTAGACTGGACAATATTATGCTCTTGTACATCACCAATAACCGCACCTGCATGTATGAATTCCAATGCCCAAACTCCCCAATCTCTATATCGAGTTATGAATATCTCAAGCTCATGTTTCAATCCATGTTGAGTCCTTTTTTTTCAATTAGGGTATAGAGAAAATGCAGATATTGTACCATAAATATATAGTTGGAGACCAACTTTTTTTTATTTGGGTACCCAAAAAAAATGCAGAAATCATGCCATGGCTATATAGTTGGAAAACATTTTTCCAATTTGGGCATCCAAAAAGGTGCAGACTCCTCCAAAAAATCCACAACCAGCCACCATTTTTTCTTTCATTTGCACACCCGAAAAAATATGCAAAATTCTTACTAGGAGATGCAAAAAAACATGAAACTAACAACATCGATTGCATTTGTAGTTAAATTCTTCTTGTTGTTTCAAGTGCACAAGAAGATACAAAATATCTAGAAATAAAATTTTATAGCCATAGATGTAAACTCCGAAGAACTTGAGTCCGATGAACATTCATCTGGTTGTTGAAGAAAAATTACAGTCACACATGAGATTTTTTCGTTTCCTGCCAAAGCTTGATATGATTATTTTTTTTTTCAGTCGATATGCAATATTGCATTGTCCTTATTTAAGGTAAATTTGCTAAGTATCCAAAAGTCACGTAGCATGTAGACACTTTTTTCCTTTTTCTGTAGGTATGCTTCATATGACAATTTTGCTAACTCAGGAAGCACATCTTGTAACAAATAATGGAGGTTGTCTAATTGTACAATGTACGATTGTGTTTCCCACGGTTCGGATGGAAGAATTGAGGCAATGTCTATATATGTAAGGACATTTTTTACTGCATCGCAGACAATCAATTGTATCATCACTTGTGAAAGTATAAGAAAAAGAATGAGAGTTTCATTTGGAACATACAAGCTCGAAGGGGGTTGAGTACGCATTGGCTGCAACCAAAACACACTCAACCTGGGAATGTGAGCATAGTAGTTAATATATTGAACAATATAATATACAACTGCACAAAAAAAAAAAATGCACAAAATTGGTGAAGGAAATTTGTATGAGCAAAGTGAGGATGAAATTGTAGATGTATACGCACAATAGTTGTAGAGCTAGTTAGTTTATTGAGATCTTGTACTATGTCTATTCGCAATTCTATTACAAATGTTGCTTGGGTTGTGTGAACGATCCTTTCTTTAACATCTCTTTTCTTTGTTATATGTTTTAAGAGCATAAGTGGAAATTCCCCTTTATGCAATTGTTGTTCCATTGAGGAAAACAAATTCGAATAGGTGTCAAACAATTGCAGCTGCAACATGGAACAGTGCAATATTTGTGTAACATAACCGAGATACATGGACATGTGAAAGTAAAGGACAAAATTGGATATGAAGAACGGTACCATTGCCTTATTGTTGTCTGACTCTCCATCTTTTATATGGAGAATGTGTTGTAAGCCAAGTTTTCTTGTGAGTGTGATAGTTGCACCAATGGTTTTGATTGGGGAAATGTCGTTGCTCTGTGCAAGTTGGTTGATAGTTGTGTCTGGGATGAAATGATATTCTGAACAAATAGCGGGAATGTTTTCCACAATACTTGTTTCGTTGAGCGATATAATATGATCACAATCACCACGGTCATATACTGTTTTGGGAAATATATTAAAATTTGTAATGGATATCCCATTACCTGGAAATATATTTTCTGCATGTTTGTAGACAAGTTGTGTGGGAATAGTCAGTGTGATTATCATCAGGGCCTCGTTGTCTGTCATGTCAGCACACATAATGGAACTATTTTTGTTTTCCTTGTCCAATTAGGTGTTATAGACGACTATTATGTCCTCGACGAACACTTGTCCAGTTCGACGGCTATTCAAGCCCTCTATTGATAGTATTTTGGGTGTTACAAGTTTAGACATGGTGACATTTTTTGAGCAGGAAAATTAATGTGAATGGTAATGTGCATTATTTTTTTGTTTTATTTTTTCCTGGCATAAATGTACAAGTATACACACAACTTGAATGAAGTATGGATCCAGAGGTTTGCAACCATACCTCTTAGTCCGCGGAACTTGTCAAATGTTCAGTGTTTCGCTTGCGCTTCTTGATACTTCTTGTGAAATGAAAAGTATCTGTTGAAGATGACATCAACATATTCACCATGGAATAGATGAATAAATAGTTGAGGATATTTTTTTGGTAAACATATAAGGAACACAATGTATGCATCTTTACCTTTGGCCTTGTCAGTCTGTTGATGTTTGCGATGATTGAATACTCATGGCCATGTTACTAGTTCAACTTTTTCTGATGCAAGCATGTATATATGGACATCAGAAGGACTAAATAAGAATATGCATTGTATATTGTCCATAATTGTTCTAAATGTCACATAGAGGGTCGAAGGAGATAGAATACGAAATAGGGTGTCAAGGGATACTCAGGAAGCATGAGGACCCGAAAGTCATATTGTATGCCTCGTATTTTTTGACTGAAAAAATGTGTAACAGTAAATAGGGTGTGATGGGGGGGTACGATGACCAATCTATATATCGCAGAACCTCTGAATCGAGAGGCGCAATCTGGAACCCACCAGCCCGGGAAATTGCGATCGAAAAAGTGGGTAAGTATGGAATGAGGTAGAAGCATGACCATAAATGTGAACCCGTGAGTCCACCAACCCGCACACCTAGGCATTTTTGGAAAGACGACTAAGCAAAGAAAACAGAAAGAAAAAGTAGATGAGAAAAGTTAAGTATAGAAGAGGGGGAAAAAAGGGATAATAGAAAGTCGAAAAACTAGAAATGGGGAGGGAAATGTTTGGAAGTGGGAAGTCTCATCAAAGGCCCATTGTTGCCAAATAATCATTTTCTAGACCAATATTATATGCCCCCACCCATTTTGTATGTTTGATATACATTTTCGAAGATTGTACCATAGACCCTTCTGCTATGGCATACAAGAATTCATTTTCCTGTCCAACCAATATGTTTCTTTCAATGTAGTAGTGTCGAACATACAGTGGATATGAGGACAAGTGTTAGTATGCAGAAAGACATGTAAAAGAAATAAATACAGTTCTATTTATTTCAATGTAGCAGCAAAGATAATACAATTCACATGAGAATAAGTTACTATGTAGAAAGATACGTAGTATATACATACAACAAAAAAGGTGCAAAGTAGTAGAACAAGTAGAACAAATACACAGACAATAAATGAAATATTGAACACTACAATATGAAATAAGAGTATAGGTATGCACTTGTATAACTCCTCCTCTACATTCGCGCCAAAGAGTCCATCATTTTCTCCAGCCACTCTGTTTGTTTAAATGTAGCAATGCAGGAAAAATACAATGGACATGAAGGAAGTTAGTATGCAGGAGGACACATAAAAAAAATAAACAAAGTTCACTTTTTTTCAATGCAGCGGCACATGAAATACAAAGGACATGAATATAAGTTATTATGTAGGAGGGTAAGAAATATCTACAAACAACAAACTAGATGAACACATACACAGACAATAAATGAAATACAGAACAATGGAATATGAAATAATAGTACAAGCATGTACCTTTGTATCTCCACTTCCACCGTTGTAGTTAAGACTCCTTCATTTTCTCCAGCTATTATGTTTGTTTGAACATGGGAACGCACAAAATATAATGAACATGAATGGAATCTAGTATGCATCAGAGAATAAGTAATATGTACATACACTAAATGAGAATCAACGAATAGAATAAAAAATAGTTAGAAACATGAACCTTTTCTTTTCTCCATCCATGGTTGTAAATATATAGAGTTTTTTCCTGCCCAAAATATATTACAAGCCACAAAATATTAATAAATTGCATGGCCGTAGCTAAATGATTTTGGTTTTCTATGGCAAAGTATCCAGATATGCTTCGAGACATGGAAATATAATTTTGCAGTATATTTGGTGTACATATCATATTTCAAGTACAAGAAAAATTGTATCGTGGTCACACGAGTCTGTGTAGAGGATAAAGAGGTTGTATTGTGATATGGGCACATTTCACCATAAATGGTTAATAAGTGTGTTTTGCACATGTTTTATCTTAACAAAAAGACAACGCACATTGTAGTTGCACATGTAGTTGTCCAATCATTTCTTATGCCACTATTTTTTATCATGTCAATACTGAAGTATACTAGAATGGTAATGGTTTCATCCAAATGTAAATGGTGTGATCCATTTCAGAACACATTGATTGTGCTAGCAATGTTTCATGCCAAACAACATAGAAACTGAATACTGCAATTTGCAATCCACAGAAGACTACTCTTCGTAGAACCATCTCAATATCCTTTTCTTCTACAAGAACATTTCAAAAAGACATGTAGGTATGGTCTAGAACTAGGAAAAAGCATTGGAGCAGAATTTAACAGCAAAACAGGCGGGCACGAAATGGGCAGCAGATCTCAACTTCGCCAAACACGAAAAACAATAGAACCGCAAGTCCACTCGCGAGTGCAGGACCTGAACACTGCAAACTGAAAAACAACTCAAACTATCGGCGCAGGACCCTAAGCCTATAAAGACAAAGTAAGAAAAAGAAAACAGCAATAAACAAACCAACGAGAAAGCACAAACATGCCCAACTACAGCCCTAGGGCCCCAAACTCGTAAAATTGAGCCAAACAACAACAAGCAACAATCGACAAACCAACTAACCAGCGAACAAGAAAAAACCATCGAACGAGTAAACAACATATGTATCTGCAACGATTACCAAACTATAGCCGAAGCACGGAAGGAACCCAAAACATATGGCGAGCATGCCATTAGAAATAAGCAAACATTCCTACTTGCAAACTGCAAATAGTGAACAGAAAAGAATGAATAGAAAATGAAATTATGGCATCGCAACTTAGTCTGAAACGATGAACGACAGAAGCGCAAGTAGAATTATGGGTGCAACATCTGGACCCTGCAAAGTCAAAAAAAAAAACAAATCCAATTGTGAATGCAGGACTCCAACCCTAAAAAGTTGAACTAAACAAAATAAAGCAACAAGCACCAACAGGTCCAACCATAGGCGAATGTCCCCAACCTTGCAAAGTTGAACCAAACAACAACAAGCAACAACCGACGAACCAATGCACAAGAAGCACCCACCGAACCAATAAACAATATATGTAGCTTCAACGATGACCAAATTGCATTCCAAGCATAAAAGAAGTATGAAACATACAATGCCTATTCAACTGGCGATGGACAACAATATTGTCCAAATTCACTGCAACATTTTATGGAAAAATTCGAGGAAAAATGTACTCTGAGAAGCCTATTTACGTAAACATTTAAGGCTGTCAGGTTGTCTAAGGGCCTTGTGCTATGCAAACATTTAAGTTGCAAGGCCTGTTTCAGGACCTCGTGCTATGTAAACATTTAAGTTTTCAGGCCTATTCAAGCACCTCAAAAAAAGTGTCAATGCTCTAAACCTTCGGTATGCAAACATTTAAATACAAATACAAAGGACTAATACTAATACTAATACTACTACTAATAATAATAAATAATAATAAAAGGACATATTAATATGTGATCCTTATAGTCCCTCTACGCAATACAACGTCCATGCTCAGAACTTTCGGTATGTAAACATTTCAGTAAAAATGTAATAAAAATTAAATAGGAGTGTCTAAGGTCAAAACTTTGGATATCTACACAGTTACAACTTTGGGAACATCGAAGCTGGAAATAAGACCTCAAATATATTCTCCAATGAGACGATGACATATAAGTTCTTTGTTTTATATAAAAAATAATGTTTTTACTTCTATAGTATGAACAATACAGATGATGCGAAAATTTATAGTCAAAGGACATATTAATATGAAGTCAACGAATTATCGATCGCTATAGTCCCTATGCACCTTTGGCAGGGACTAATAACATACACTGAGCATGAGTCTGGAGAGATACGCCGCCGGTGAAAATAACACCCTCATTTCCATAACTCATAGAAATTTTCATAGCCAATAGAAATGCTTCCATAGCGGATAGAAATTTCATAGCCAATAGAAATACATATAAATATGAAAAATTGTTTTAATAAATTTTGAAATCTAAATTATAAAATAAAAAATAAAATTTGTTTTTATAAATTTTAGAAATCTACTTTAATTAAAATAAATATGAAAATTTGTTTTAATAAATTTTAGAAATCTAAATTATAAGATAAATAATAAAATTTCATAGCCAATAGAAATGCTTCCATAGCGGATAGAAATTTCATAGCCAATAGAAATACATATAAATATGAAAATTTGTTTTAATAAATTTTGAAATCTAAATTATAAAATAAAAAATAAAATTTGTTTTTATAAAGTTTAGAAATCTACTTTAATTAAAATAAATATGAAAATTTGTTTTAATAAATTTTGGAAATCTAAATTATAAGATAAATAATAAAATTTCTTTTAATAAAGTTTAGAAATCTACTTTGGTAAAAATAGAAATGCAATAAATATGAAAAATTAAAAAGTCTAGAAATCTAAATTATAAAAAAATCTTTGGATAAAATAGAAGTCAACCAGGAATGAATATAAGTCCAGGCTCGACTCATGGCTATAGTCCGTGCACTACCTTAGGCACGGACTAATAAATAAAAAATCTTTGGATAAAATAGAAGTCAACCAGGAATTAATATAAGTCAAGGCTCTACTCATGGCTATAGTTCGTGCACTACCTTTGGCAGGGACTAATTAATAATTTTACACCTTAAGCATTTTTTTGGTAAGTGCACTACCCCAGCTAGGACTAACATGCATTTTTTTTAACCGGGACTAATAAGTAATTTTTTTTTGTGTAGTGTGTTGGATTTTTGGGCATGATAATCAATGTTGTGAGTTTTAACCAACATCAATAGTTTTGGCTGTATAAAATCTTTTTATTTTCACTTGGTATAAAAAAAAAGTTATTTTATTTTCACTTGATATTAAAAAGAATAAAAGAATAATCAATGTTAAAATTTATTTTTTTAAATATTATTTTTTTATTATTATAATTTATTGTTAATATTGAAAAATAAACATAGAGAATAAACATGGAAGGAGGGAAGATTACTCTCAAATTAACTTATTTTAAATTTTAATGATTTTTATTTCTTATATTATAATATTAAAAATATTATATTTTTGGCGTACAAATAATAATGATTAAAACAATGATGACTGCATCAATGCGAGTGTATCACTAAGGCCACAGTAATGGTGATTTAAACAATGGTGATTTGGCATATGAATCAGCTATTTCGAGCAACTTTACGAAAAACAATGATTAGAGTGGGGACTCCTCCACAATAATGAATCGTTTAATAAATAAATCGATTTTACAATCCTATAAAAACAATTAATTGATTGGATAAAGTTAAATTTTGGAATATTTAATTGATTGGGTAAAGTTAAATTTTGGAATATGGCTAAAACTTTTTGATCAATGGATAAACTAATATGAGGTCAACACGAAGAATTATTATATACCTATCTGACCTGTGGCAAGTATAATATACCTGCTCTACGTATAATATAATAAGGTATAAGACGAACGATGACCTAACCATGTTCTTAATTCTAAGTGTTTTAAACAAAAGTATTTTTCCAATAAAATGCCAAAAAAACTTGAAACACGTTATATTATTCTTTTCCAGAAATCTATCAAGCTCTTTTGATTTTTCGAAAATTTGAAGAGATAATTCGAAGATATTCAAATGAAGGAAAATGGAAGGTGCTTGAATTTTATGTTTAGTGAAAAATCTTGTTATATAAATAGAGAAAATTAAGGATAGGACCAAGTTGAGATTCAATTATTTCAATATATCATTATCATTTTATCGAAGTCGATTGGATAGTGATATAGAAAGTTTAGAACACATATTTGCATCTAAAGATAAACTTGACAAGAAAGAAACAACAATAATTGTTATCACCTTAGTTCTTTTCACTTGCAACATTTGAGTGGTCCCCCACATAACCAATCAGTATATAATCTACATAATGAAACCCTTAGCTAAACTATTTATAGGGTGGTGTGGGTTAGCACTTATTACCTACACTATTGGTTTGGTATGGATAATCACTTAAGATTTATGCAATCCTTGTAAACCCAAAAAAGGGCTAATCTATAGTTCTGAAATGCATGAGTGTTATACAATGCAATGGATACATAACTTTATGGATTCTTGTAAATGAAAGAGGAGAGTTCATGTGGAAGCTATTTTAAGATTGATGTTCCATTGTATATTTATATAATGGAGCCATGGAGATGTATTTCATAAGAGGAAAAAATTGAAATGTTATGATGTAAGTATTTCAATGGAGAGATCAAGATTTTCTTTCAATCTTTCTACGTGGTTTTTCTTTATAATGAAAATCCACAAAGAGATTGCTCTCCTCATGAACCAAATTTTGAGATTGCGCATAAAAGGAAGTATAAGGAACCTCTCATTAGCGATCAAAATGCACTGGTATTTTGATGATTGTTTTCATCACTCTTCACTTATATATCGTTTTCTTCAGTCTCTTGGTGAGTGTCTTTTGACTCAAGTTCTTCATCAAAACTCCCGTTGATCATTTTCTCCTTAGATTGTCTTCTGACCTGCATTTCAAAAACATTAATAATATTACCTAAATCCTAGTTTTATCATACATTAATTTTTCATTGTTATTTTTATTAAAATAAAATGACAAATGGTGAGAATGCCAAAAATCTACATATCAAGTGCATTTAACCAAAGTTCTATTCCATATGTCACAACATAAATCCATACAAAGCTACATCAAAACTACATACCTAATTCTCATGCTAAGACTAAGGTCAAAGCCACATCCTAAGTCATCACATTACATGTACTCTAGTCTATCAACCAAGTCATAAACTAAGCCAAATTTTCAAGCCATGATTCAAGCGATATTCATCTATCCTTAGCCTAGCGCACCAAGTCTTTAGTCATGCCACAAGTCAGGCCACAAACCATGAAATGTATCATTACCTTCTAGCTATATTTTCGAGCTAGTGTTGCTGTAAAATTGTTCCACATGGCAAGAACGAGTGCTAAGTCATGAGGAAGAGAAATCTATTGTATATAAGACACCGAGAGTTTTTCTGCTGCAGAAAAATGCGCCAAGCAGACAGAAAAGCTGTGGTTGCCAAGTCACAAATTTTCAAGAGGTTTTCAACCCTACTTTAAGTATACATTCAAAATGGTTGAGGGTTTATAAGGAGTCCCAAATATTCACGCTTGATAGCCATTATCTATGGAGAAAATGAGGTAACCAGTGATATGATAGCATTTTTCTGTCAAAAGCATGTTTCTTGCTGGAATTATAAAGATGATTACTAGTCTGACATGAATTTGCCTGGAAGTAAAATAAAGGCTGAAGATCAGCATCAGCGGGTTATAGAAGGATCGGATGTCAAGGAGAGACGAGTAGCTGTGAGTTTTTCTCCGGAGATGAAAGCAGCCATACATCTTAGCGCTTCTAGGAAAACATGTAATCAACAGCAAAGGCTCCATCGTTACTCGCGCCTCTCTCTTCTCCAGTTTCGTTTACAAACTCAGGGACCTTATGCGCATAAAATATAACTTGTATCACCAAACCTGGGGTTTTGTCTTGGTACTAAAAACCCTCTGTCAATTAGCACGCAGAAAGGTGGAAGAACTATTCAGAGACAGGAATTAGAAGGGCTCGTGATTGTCGCCATCTTATCTGCATTTATGCTTGCTGAAAGTCGAGAAACATATACTACCATGGATGATGTACTGAGAGACTTGGTTGAAGCAAGAGCGAATGTATGAAATATGCATATGGATTGTGCAATTACTCTTGATCCTTAGTAAAATCGATCAATTTTTTCCTTTTGTACCTGAGTTTCTATGTTGAAACATTGGTAGAATGTTTATATGCACTACGCAGGAGTGATCCTCCTTTCATTTCTCCGGCAACTCTTTTGCAATAAGGGTTCTCTTCATTTGTAACTTTTCTTGTTACACATTTCAATGATCCAAGGATAGCCTATGCAGATCTAAGAGACGTTCTTCTGCAATCCATATTTTTACTACTACAGTATTAAGAGTACATGGTTGCGCTTGAAAATAATGTAGTAGTTGTGGAAAAGATATGTAATGCATTGCAGAGCTATTGCAAATTCTGTGTCCTACAGGTTTTTGTCAGTTTCAGCTGTTACAAGAAGGCTTAAAAGAAGTGTGAGAGGTGTTGGAGGAAGCCAAACACATGAAGAAAATGGGCCAGCTGGTTTGATCTCCAAAAGACATATGTTGAGTTCAGGTTCACATATAAGGAGATCCCGTGCAAAAGTTGCCTTTGCTTTACTGATCTTTTGATCTTGGGAACCTGGAGTTGTCATTCTTTGTTGAGGTGACCCTAGCCTGGAAAGCAATAGTGTGCCAAATGGAAACACTGTTATTTGAAAAGGTCTTGAAGCAAAGAAGCTCATGTTTGGGCAGAAGTCCTTACAAGTCTAAGTGAGTTGTACCCCAGTCATGCTTGCAAAGAGTATTTGGAATCATTTTCACTTTTCAACTTTTCTCCTAACAAAATTCCTCAATTGGAAGATTTTTCACAGCTTTTGCAGAATTATACTGGATGGCAAATAAGACCTGTTGCAAGGCTGTTGCACCCACGTCAATTTTTGAATGGACTAACTTGGCCATGTGCCAATGCTAGTATAGCCTGAGTTCGCTGATCTTTCTCAGATTATTGGCTTGGAATCATTAGGAGCATCAGATAAAGAAATTTGGCATCTTACTAGGCTATACTGGTATACAGTTGAGTTTGGAACAATTGAAGAAAATAATGAAGTTAAGGCATTTGGAGCTGGCATACTGTCAGGCTTTGGTGAGCTTCAACACATGAAGTCTGGCAAACCAACATTTCAGAACCTTGATCCATTTTCTCAGCTACCCAAGATGAGTTACAAGGATGGATTTCAAAAGATGTATTTCTTATGTCAAGGCTTCTTAGACACTACAGAAAAATTTCGCTCCTATGCAAGAACTATTCACTCTGGCAATTAACAAATAGAACTTTGTAAAAACATGCCTGTATTAATAGCTTCCAAATTCTATTGGATCCACCTCACCTAGTGCATAAAGTAGCATTAGCACCTATCGGCATTAGAATAAGCTAGCAGGCCTGACTTGCTTTTGCACCTGGGCATGCTATTGCCATTTGCCACAAACTCTTGTGCAAAGGTGCTAAACACATTCACTCTAAAAATTAAGGATTCGTGCATCTACATAGTGGCTGCTAAAATTCAAGTGGACTTGCCTAGTAGAATAGTATGTAAATTTGCAAAATTCATTCAGAATGTTTCTGTACAAATTGTGTGAAATCTCTGGCAGTGGCTCAAGAATGACATGTTGCGCATACTGGTTATGACTGAGATTATACTTGGTGGAAATACACTCACATAAATACTAGTTGTGACAGAACCATTTTCCATTTATATTGCTCGAAGACAATCATTGAAAGCCAGTCTAAATAAAGTTTCTGCAGTATATTGCGCTGCAAACTGGGGGATTTTCTTGCAGGTGGCAGATTTGGTCAACATTGACCATATATTCAGCTTTTGAAGCATGACTCATAGTCCATATGGTGGATAGAACTCAAGGAAGATTCCTACATCCTCCAACATGCAGAGCAGCTGTCGAAGACCTTAGATTTTGGATAAGGATTTGACTTCTTTAATATAGGATCTGATCCTATTGTTTTGTAATTGGTTTGATTTTATGATATTTTTAGTTCTTCGATCCTCTTTTATAGGATCTCAGTTATTTATGTAAAGGCTATAAAAAGCCTATGTTTTCTAAGTAGAAAGTAGAGGATTCAGTCTTGAGGACTGAGGGGTTCGATTTTGGATACAGAAAATATGTATTGTAAACAGACTTTTCAGTATGACAATACAAATCACAGTTTTCTCTCTTTATCGATGTCAGATTCTCACCTTTTCTTTTGTTGTCTTATTCAAGTTGTTTTAGCTGCAGATGACTGTCATCTCATTGGTTAACTCATAACTTGATTAATAGTTTCTTAGCATTGTTTATTAAACCCTACATTTGTATTTGGTTTATAAGCATTGTTTATTAAACCCTACATTTGTATTTGGTTTATAAGCATTGTTTTCTCACCCGTTCAAAAGCTATCATTTGATTATTGATCCTTGAGAGCACTGGTTCATTTGATTCTCTTTTTTACTATCTAAATACCATCTGTAATTGAGTTATCCCATTGATCCACATATACAAAAATACAAAAACAAGTTTACCTTAAGTTACCAAGCATCTTTGACCTACAACCTCAAAGAGTTTCTTGGAGCGATAACAAATTGGCGCTGTTGCCGGGGAAAGGAGATTGAAGCTCATCTTCCCTGGGAGATGACATAGATCCAGCTTTAATGATAGACAAACCATGAACATCATTCGGTTGTAATCATCTATCTGGCGACTCCATGAAGGAAGGATTTGTTGGCGACCCCACTGGTATGAAATGAACCCGATCTTATCAAAGAGGTATGCATTCTGTGATTTTTCAAGAATTGTTGGTTTCCCTAATCCAGTGCCTAGTAGAGATGAATGGGAAAATAGCCTTCCCAGATTTCGAGGAGAAGAGTGGGAAGTACCAACTGAACATTTGCTGGACTTTCATGATTACATGCATTGGTTGCAAGTTGTGCATGAGGATGTTCGGATCCGGCTCTTTTGTTTCTCATTAGAAGGATTTGCTCATGACTGGTATCGGTCTCTTCCAATTGAAGTGTTAGTTCTTTGACAAGTTTTCATACAACCTTCAATTCCTTTTGTAAAGATCATTTTCCAGTTGAATACCTTTTTGAAGGATGTTGTGAAGAATTTTCTTCGTTTCATAATGTTTTTTCTTGTCAAAAAGATCAAGTTTGTGATAAAGATTTTATTATTCAAGAAGACATTTACCATGTAGGTCAAGAGGTGTTGAAGGATAATAGTGACATGGAAACATCTGACATCATATCAGATGTGTCTGTTGTTTTAAATATTGATCAAAATGAACATGTCTCTTTTCGATGTATTGATGTCAAAGAACCAATGCATATATCAGCAGGAAAAAGCAATGAATCTGAGTCAGCAGGAGAAAGTAATGGATTAGCATGTTTCAGATCTGTGGCAAATACTATGAGTAGCCCTCAACTTTCTGGCGTGCCGACAAAGAAAGATTGTAGCATATACGAAGAGGAGCAGAAAAGTTCAGATCAATAGTCCATATTCAACATTGAAGGCATCCATCATCACTTCCATTTTCAGTTGAATCAACAGTTCAAAGAGGTATTATTTTATGGTTTTAATGATCCTATCTCAAACTATTTGGAATCCATGAACAACATATATGTTAAAGTATTTTGGTCAGATGAAAATGGCTTTGTCATAAGCTCAAACTACTTTTCTATTGGCTATGCATTCCATCATTTTTCGGGTCAAAATCAAGAACAAGTTCGGTAAATCAATTTCCGAGATGGCTGCATTGGAAATTCGATTTTACTTGATAAATCTACCTCTACTGGTTAGTGTAGGGGAAGACAGAAGAATAATCTCTTCATATGAGCACTTAGATTGTTTTCAGTTATTGGTTGAATAAGCAGAGAAAGCTACAGGTTTGCACAAGATGAGTTGTACAGGCCAGATGACTCTATAGCCCAATGGTAAAGGAGACTGGAACTACTAGGTTCTTGGAGCCTCACAGGGAGGTCTCCATCCCAGTTTGAGCCAGTTGTTAGCGATCAAAATGCATTGGTATTTTGATCATAGTTTTAATCACTCTTCACTTGATATATCGTTTTCTTCAGTCTCTTGGCTAGTTCTTTTGACTCAAGTTTTTCATCAAAGCTCCCGTTGATCATTTTCTCCTTAGATTGTCTTTTGACCTCCATTTCAAAAACATTGACAGTATTGCCTAAGTCCTAGTTTTATGCTACATTAATTTTTCATTGTTATTTTTATTAAAATAAAATGACAAATGGTGAGAATGCCAAAAATCTACATATCAAGTGAATTTAGCCAAAGTTCTGGTCCATATGTCACAACATAAATCCATACAAACCTACATGAAAACTACATACCTAATTCTCATGCTAAGACTAAGTTCAAAGCCACATCGTAAGTCATCACATTACATGTACTCTAGTCGATCAACCAAGTCATAAACTAAGCCAATTTTTCAAGCCATGATTCAAGCGATAGTCATTTATCCTTAGCCTAGCGCACCAAGTCTTTAGTCATGCCACAAGTCAGGCCACAAACCATGAAATGTATCATTACCTTCTAGCTATATTTTCCAGCTAGTGTTGCTGTAAAATTGTTCCACATGGCAAGAACGAGTGCTAAGTCACAAGGAAGAGAAATCTATTGTATGTAAGACACCGAGAGTTTTTCTGCTACAGAAAAACGTGCCAAGCAGACAGGAAAACTGTGGTTGTCAAGTCACAAATTTTCAAGAGGTTTTCAACCCTACTTTAAGTATACATTCAAAATGGTTGAGGGTTTATAAGGAGTCCCAAATATTCACGCTTGATTACCATTATCTATGGAGAAAATGAGCAGGGCATATAGTTTTGTTTAAATATTTTACAGGGATTGATTGAGGTAACTAGTGATATGATATCATTTTTCTGTCAAAAGCTTGTTTCTTGCTGGGATTATAAAGATGACTACTAGTCTAGCATGAATTTGCTTGGAAGTAAAATAAAGGCTGAAGATCAACATCATCGGGTTATGGAAGGATCGGATGTTAAGGAGAGACCAATAGCTGTGAGTTTTTCTCCGGAGATGAAAGCAACCATACATCTTAGCGCTTATAGGAAAACATGTAATCAACAGCAGAGGCTCCATCGTTACTCGTGCCTCTCTCTTCTCTAGTTTCATTTACAAAATCAGGGACCTTATCCACATAAAATATAACTTGTATCACCAAACCTAGGGTTTTGTCTTGGTACTAAAAACCCTCTGTCAATTAGCGCTCAGAAAGGTGGAAGAACTATTCAGACACAGGAATCAGAAGGGATCGTGATTGTTGCCATTTTATCTGCATTTATGCTTGCGGAAAGTCGAGAAACATATACTACCATGGATGATGTACTCAGAGACTTGGTTGAAGCAACAACAAATGTATGCAATATGCATATGGATTGTGCAATTACTCTTGATCCTTTGTAAAATCGATCAATTTTTTCCTTTTGTACCTAAGTTTCTATGTTGAAACATTGGTAGAATGTTTATATGCACTATGCAGGAGTGATCCTCCTTTCATTTCTCCGGCAACTCTTTTGCAATAAGGGTTCTCTTCATTTGTAACTTTTCTTGTTACACATTTCAATGATCCAAGGATATCCTATGTAGATCTAAGAGACGTTCTTCTGCAATCCATATTTTTACTACTACAGTATTAAGAGTACATGGTTGCGCTTGAAAAGAATGTAGTAGTTGTCGAATAGATATGTAATGCATTGCAGAGCTATTGCAAATTCTATGTCCTACAGGTTTTCGCCAGTTTCAGTTGTTAGAAGAAGGCTTAAAATAAGTGTGAGAGGTTTTGGAGGAAGCCAAACACATGAAAAAAATGGGCTAGCTGGTTTGATCTCCAAAGGACACATGTTGAGTTCAGGTTCATATATAAGGAAATCTCGTGCAAAAGTTGCCTTTGCTTTATTGATCTTTTGATCTTCAGAACCTGGAGTTGTCATTCTTTGTTGAGGTGACCCTAGCCTGGAAAGAAATAGTGTGCCAAATGGAAACACCATTATTTTAAAATGTCTTGAAGCAAAGAAGCTCATGTTTGAGAAGAAGTCCTTACAATTCTAAATGAGTTGTACCCCAGTCATGCTTGTAAAGAGAATTTGGAATCATTTTCACTTTTCAACTTTTCTCCTAATAAAATTCCTCAATTGGAAGAGCTTTCATAGCTTTTGCAGCATTATACTGGATGGCAAATACGACCTATTGCAGGGCTGTTGCACCCACGTCAATTTTTGAATGGACTAACTTGGTCATGTGCCAATGCTAGTACAAACTGAGTTTGTTGATATTTCTAAGATTATTCGCTTGGCATCATTAGGATCATCAGATAAAGAAATTTGGCATCTTACTTAGATATACTAGTATACAGTTGAGTTTGAAACAATTGAAGAAAATAATGAAGTTAAGGCATTTGGAGCTGGCATGTTGTCAAGCTTTGGTGAGCTTCAACACATGAAGTCTGGCAAACCAACATTTCAGAACCTTGATCCATTTGCTCAGCTACCCAAGATGAGTTACAAGGATGGATTTCAAAAGATGTATTTCTTATGTCAAGGCTTCTCAGACACTGCAAAAAAATTTCACTCCTATGCAAGAACTATTCACTCTGGCAATTAACAAATACAACTCTGTAAAAACATGCCTTTATTAATAGCTTCCAAATTCTATTGGATCCACCTCACCTAGTGCACAAAGTAGCATTAGCACCTATCGGCATTAGAATAAGCTAGCAGGCCTGACTTCCTTTTGCACCTAGGCATGCTATTGCCATTTGCCACAAACTCTTGTGCATAGGTGCTAAACACATTCACTCTAAAAATTAAGGATGCGTGCATCTACATAGTGGCTGGTAAAATTCAAGTGGACTTGCCTAGTAGAACAATATGCAGATTTGCAAAATTCATTCAGAATGTTTCTGTACAAATTGTGTGAAATCTCTGGCAGTGGCTCAAGAATGATAGCTTGCACATACTGGTTATGATTGAGAGTATACTTGGTGGAAATACACTCACAGAAATACTAGTTGTGACATAACCATTTTCCATTTATATTGCTCGAAGACAATCATTGAAAGCCAATTTGCAGCGCAAATCAAGTTTCTGCAGTATATTGCACTGGAAAGTGGGGGATTTTCTTGCAGGTGGAAGATTTGTTCAACATTGACCTTATATTCATCTTTTGAAGCATGACTCATAGTCCAGATGGTGGATAGAACTCAAGGAAAATTCTTACATCCTCCATCATCTCCATCATGCAGAGTAGCTGTCAAAGACCTTAGATTTTGGATAAGGATTTGACTTTTCTAATATAGGATCTGATCCTATTATTTTGTAATTGGTTTGATTTTATGCTATTTTTAGTTCTTCGATCCTCTTTTATAGAATCTCAGTTATTTATGTAAAGTCTATAAAAAACCTATGTGTTCTAAGTAGAAAGTAGAGGATTCAGTCCTAAGGACTGAGGGGTTCGATTTTGGATACAGAAAATACTTATTGTAAATAGACTTTTCAGTATGATGATACAAATCACAGTTTTTTCTCTCTATCGATGTCAGATTCTCACCTTTTATTCTGTGCTCTTATTCAATTTGTTTTAGCTGTAGATGACTGTCATCTGATTGGTTAGCTCATAACTTGATTAATAGTTTCTTATCATTGTTTATTAAACCCTACATTTGTATTTGGTTTATAAGCATTGTTTTCTCACCCGCTCAAAAGCTATCATCTGATTATTGATCCTTGAGAGCACTGGTTCATTTGATTCTCTTTTTGATTGTTTGAATACCATCTATAATTGAGTTATCCCATTGATCCACACATACAAAAATACAAAAACAAGTTTACCTTAAGTTACCAAGTATCTTTGACCTACAACCTCAAAGAGTTTCTTGGAGCGATAACACCCCCGACTGAGAGCTTTGGAGCCCACTTTCTACAAAAAACTCTATTTAGGAGTTGCATTGTATGGTATGAAAATACAAGGTATATTCCCAAAGAAAAGTTCTTGAGAGAAAGACTAGGAAATTTTTTGGAACTAAAATACAATATTTTTACAATATTATAGAGGAATAGAGAAAACATCATATAAAATTAGCACATTCCTCACATCCATTACAATATAAGCAAGATTTGGTCACATTCATAAGAAAGAAATATGTAAGTCCACAATGTAGAAAACTTTAAATAAGTATCACATTTAAACTGAAACAAAATATGATAGGCACACTCCAAAAATATCATGCTTAGAACTTCAAATGTCTGAGAAATCATTAAAGTTGTGCCCTAAAATAGTTCCCGAGGGAGTCCAAAAAAAATTGTCTAGTCTTACAATGAAAATAAAAATTAAAATGAAAGATTGTATCCAAACAGAATGGGATGGGGATCTTGTGGACCTTTAAAAGATAGACCTAGAACTAGAAGAAAAGGAGGAAAACAATAAAAAATCATTTAGCAATTCTCAAAGAATCAAAAGACACAAGCGGGTGATTTGTAAACGAGAAGTATGAAAGATAGACCTGGAAGTATGAAAGACTAGAAATATGAAAGATAATTGCTTGACTTTT
>JASDQU010012493.1:59592-70876 GCA_032191745.1 Picea mariana
ACCTACCCCCTCTCGAGAATCCTTCCAATACACCACCCAATAACACTCACCTCACTCTGCCACCATACCATATTTCTACTCACCATATGTTCCATCATACATATTCGTCTCCCAATTAAATCACTCCCTGTGACTGTTACCTGCCCCATCATCACCCCGCGCCATAACAAACACCTCCATCACGCTGTAAAACCCCATTTCATCACCTTGTAATGTCATTTTCTGATATAGACATTATGGACACTGTGCCAAAACAAGTTTCCAAGCCATCTGCCACAACCACTCACCGTCAACAGGTGCATTTTCCCTAGGTAATCATAGTTTCACCATTGTTTTACCTTAATCTTTTTCAATCATGGCCTCCAAGGTCAAATCCACTGATACATTTGAGAACCCAATTCTTTTACCTCCAATCGACCTGAACCACATCCGTCTGGAGGAAAAGAACTATAAAATCACAAAGCTGACATGCAAAATTGATTTCTTTGAATTACATTCATGGATAAAAGACACCTTTCTGGACTAGAGAGATGAAATTGGACTCTGGGAGTCCAATTTACCTTTGTATATGTTCCATAAAACCCACCATTTCCGCAAATTCACCCTCAAATGCCAAGCTCATTATTCACCTGACCAAAGGGACATTGTTTCCTCCTCTGGTGAAACCCTCTTCACAATTACCTATGAATCCATTGACCACATACTACAAATCCTAAGAAGTGACTCTGCGATCCCATTTTCCATTGAATCCCTAAATGAGATGTACCAGAAGATCAACTTTCCCCAAAGAGCCCATATTTTTCTACCAGAAGATGCCCAATTGCCCAAGAAAAATCTCCCTTACTCATCCTCCATATTCACTGTCAAGGAAAACTAGATCATTTCCATTCTTTGTTACATGTTAGGTTATTTATTAGATGAATGGGTAGACGATCCTATTCTAGGTTTTATTTCCATCTTTTCCATAGAAAAAATATCCACAATCAAATTTAATTTCAGTCAATTTTTGGTTGATAACATTCATGACCAGCTTTTCAGGTTTCCAATTGATGGAATTTTTAGATATTCCTCAGTCCTGGTTTATATGTTCTTGTTTTTTCAGTCAAATAGGTTTCCATGTGCATTTCAGAAATTAAACCAAGAAGGAACCCATAGTCAATGACCTCATGGACCTCATTGGTGAGGAAAAATTCAACAAAATATAATTTCAAGGACTTCATAGACCAATTTTATCACCTAGTGGTTTTCATGCTAAACATAATCACAGAGCCAAGGATCAATGAATAAATTCATAGAATCCTCCAACTTTCTGATCTAGCCAAGACAAGGGATTGACATTTATACCAAAACCACACAGAGATAAGAGTGTATGGGTGTGAGCTTCCACCTTACAAATTTCCCAAATGCCTCCCTGTGAGGATTTTTGCACTAGAATACATAAGTAATATGGTGAGCTCATATTACATCCACTTCATTGTAGCAAAGAAGAAACAAAAACTCATAATCAAGACTCTAATTGGCCCTTTCATCTGCAACAATAGATCAGTAGGAGAAGAAGCAAATAAAATCTTGAAACATATGAGGTTTACTCAGAGTTCCACTTGGTATTATGACCCATTTGGTGTCATCTCATAGCTCAAATTCAAACAAAGGATCACTCCTTATTCTCACATACAGAAGCCATAAGTGGAGAAGTATATGAACCAGAAAGAATGGCAAGAAAACACATTGCTAGAAATAGAGGAACATCCTACCCCTGTCACTGCTTCACATACCAACACACATCAAAATAAAACAAAGAAAAGATCAATAAATGTTGTTTCTCCTTCAATCACAGAGGTATTACCCTAGGACTTCCAAGTTTACAGAAAGAGGGCCAAGACTAGTCATGCACCGGATTTTCTCAAGGAAGGATAAATGTAGTCCACCATAGTCATGGAGGGACCACACTCTTCATCATTTTCAAAAAGTCAGTTCATAGTGTCTACATCATCACCAGCATATTAAAGACAAACATACACTACTCTGATAGCCGAATCATCTGAAGAGAAAACAGAGTCAAATATTTTTGGCAAGTACAAACAGATCAAGCAAAGAAATGAGCTCCTCAATAGAAACACCTATGCTTAGTTTTGGAAGCATACCTCCACTGCTCAATATAGGCTACTGTCATATTTTGACACAGAGAGAGGAAGAATGCAAATGGAATTCTTGCAAGCACAAGTTCCTCATCCTAAAACAACCGCAAACGACAAAACGAATTCCCTTGAGTTTGATGTAAAGGATATCCATCCAGTATACCAGATGGATATGCATAGGGAGACAGGAGAGATGATAATATCTACCTTGACAACTAACTCAATGGTTGCTTCAAATTTGCAGGTATCATTGAACAATATTCAACCCTAATTGAAGGTGGAGAAAATATCTTCTTTGGCCAAGGACAACAAAATAAAATCATTAGAAGAATTGATGTTGAAGATTGGTTTTGACCCAACAAATGTTAAAGCAACAAAGGAGTTATTAAAAAATAAGAATGTTGATATAGCATCTCTGAGAAAGAAACTAAATCTTCCAGCTACAAACTATTCACAAGCCAAAGAAGGGGTTGAGACTGAAGGCCACAAAGAATAAATGTTGAAGCTTATCATGGAACATAATGCACATATAAGAGAAATGGAAACAAAAATGCATAAAATGATAAAGGAAAAGGAAAATAATGTGCATATGTCCATGATCCCATTGGAGATAGTTCCTCTGACAGGAATTAGAACAACAGAAGCATCTACATCAACACAAGTCCCATCAATAACCCCAACACAAGTTTCAGATGCATCTTATAGACTTGTAAAATCCATGCAGGACATGTCCATCCAAGGAGAAGAGATCATAAAACTGTAGGAAGAAGTAAATGACTTGCAAGAGTTAAATTCAATGTTCTAGGCCTGTCACCAGGAAGAGATGCATAAGTCTCAAAGGATTAGCCAACAAGGCCACAAACTAAATCTTCCAGCTACAAACTATTCACAAGCCAAAGAAGGGGTTGAGACTGAAGGCCACAAAGAATAAATGTTGAAGCTTATCATGGAACATAATGCACATATAAGAGAAATGGAAACAAAAATGCATAAAATGATAAAGGAAAAGGAAAATAATGTGCATATGTCCATGATCCCATTGGAGATAGTTCCTCTGACAGGAATTAGAACAACAGAAGCATCTACATCAACACAAGTCCCATCAATAACCCCAACACAAGTTTCAGATGCATCTTATAGACTTGTAAAATCCATGCAGGACATGTCCATCCAAGGAGAAGAGATCATAAAACTGTAGGAAGAAGTAAATGACTTGCAAGAGTTAAATTCAATGTTCTAGGCCTGTCACCAGGAAGAGATGCATAAGTCTCAAAGGATTAGCCAACAATTACAACAATTAGAGAAAGAGATTCCCATGGAAAAACTCTTATCCCAAGCTAAGGAAAATATTTGGGTAGATATCAACAAGTCAACGTCATAAATATGGCCATCCATATAGATCATATTTGAAAAACATGAGTTAGTAAAGAAATACAAAGGAGAAATTTATATCATCAGGGAAGAGTTAGGAGAAAAATCCACAGAGGCCAGTGAACTCATTATATTTCTAAACTCCAAAAACAAGCAATAGTTAGAAGAATTAGAAATTGAGGACAGAATAGAGACCATCCTTGAGATCAATAAGGTCCTAGCCAAGAAATGATTCATGTTGCAGCTAGAAGAGAAATCTCAAGTGATGGACATAGGTGTGCAAAGATTTTTTAGTAAGTTTGAAGTTCTACATAAGAAAGGTCTTCCTATATTATCAGTGTTTAATGACAAACTGATTACTCTGTCTGATTACAAACAGAAAATGAGTGCAGTGGAAAAAGATAGTTCAAAGTTTGTAGGGATACAGGGAAGAATTACTGGTAAATCTTTCCTCGAGACACTATAGTTGGAATTGAATATTCGGTATAAGATTAAGCATATCTTCATCACTAAGCCTACTTTTGCTAAGTATATTGAAATGAATGATATATACAAGAAATTACTCAAGATTTCTATCCCAGGTAAAGAGAGGTGGGAAGACTTATGCGCACTAATTGATTAGAGAGATTTTTGGTGTTCTAGTCAGCATGGAGAAACCAGCCAAAGTCAAAGAGATGAGTCACCAACCACTTCCACCAAATAAGTACAAGAGATCCGAGAAAATCAACAAATCCCTATAGATTGTATTTTAGATATCTAGTTAGTTAGATATTCCTCCATAATATCCTATTCATTTATGATAGGATATGTTGTAAATAGTTTTATAAATACTTCTCCCTTCGAAGTATTGTGGGTTTATTTTTGCACCAAGAAGCTATTTTGTAATTTCTAAAAGGATCGACCAGTAATAAAAGTGGCTTATTCATAGGATTCTTGTGTCAGATTGTTGGTGATGTTTTCCTCTCTTTGTTAAATGTTTTCTCATTCTCTTTAATCATTTCATGTATTTCCAATTCTAATCATTAAAAGAAAGTCAAAAGAACATAATTTATTTCATATATTCTGTATCTGGTTTTTTAATGATTTGTATGTTTTTCATCTGAAACTGAGTGAAGGAATTCCTAGGTGTTACTCCGCTTAGTGGAAATTCCCCCTTTTCCCTCTTATTCATTCCATTTAATCTAAATAGATCCAACAATTTTACTACCCTACACAGTGGAGAAAACCTTATAAAAATATTAATTGATCCTCATCTTTAAGTATAGACCCCATATCCCAATGGAGATTTAAGCATTCTTTTAGCTAATTATTTTAAACAAACAAACAAACAAAACTCAAACTATCATAACTAGCCTAAGATTTAAAACTCAAACAAATCTAAATCTGATAGAGAGATCCCTCTGTGAAGCTGGCAGGGATAGATCCCATCTTCCAAAGTGGGTTGGTAGTTACCTATGTCAATTTCTTCTAGAACCTATGGAAATTACAAAGTGATAACATAGTGGTGACCATACTGGGGAACTGAACAAATTTTACAACTTTATGAATTGTCTTCCCTAAGTAAGAAAAATTTATTTCTTGACAATCAATGATCTACAATTTCTAGAAATAAATGTTGAGAGGTTGTTAAAATTTGTAAATAATTAATTAGGTTTCTAAAAGTTTAAGTTTTGGCTCCAAAAATAATTCACACCAAATATCATCCTGATCCGGAACCTCTAAAAGTAGTAGATAACCCTGAAAAATTGATTAGAAAAATAAGTTCAGCGGAAATTCAAGGGAGTAGTACTCCTCTTCCCATGGAAACCTCTCTTCCAGAGAAGTTTGTCACAATCGAAGATATCCAATTTGATCTACCATTTGAGCATAGCCTTTTCAGAACCAAATCTGATATCTTTGTAGATGAAACAATTTGAGATCAAGATACCCTTCAACCTAAGACACTTGAAAGACACTCTCCTAGATCAGATCTTGATCAACAAATCCTTCAAGATTTTGAAAAGTTACAAGATCTAGCTTCATACTTTGATCAAGCATTGCATAAATCCTACATTCAATAGTCTGTTAAGATTTCTATCATATCCATCTTTGCATCATCTATCAATCCTCAAACAATTCATCCTATATCTTCCAGCCCTTCTTCTTCCATATCTTCCACCACTTCTCCAACAATTTCAAAGTTTTTGATCTAGCCTGTCACAAGAGTTCTTGATTTCCATCCTCCTCCACCAATCATGGCAACAATATATGTTGCTCTCCTTTTGGCTACTCCTTTACAAAATATTCCCTAGGATTATCAAACTAGGATTCCTCAGTTTGATGGCACTGGAAACGTGACTGCACAAAAACATGTTGACAAGATGAATGACTTATTTGACCTACAAGAAGTAGAGGAGGAAGATGTCAAAATGAATTTGTTTTCCCAAATCTTAAATGGATAATTTAGGAAATGGTTCAAATCCTTACCGACTGCTAGCCTTAATGATATTACTGCCTATCACCAATCTTTTCTCAATAGTTGGGAAGTCAAGAAAAATCCACTTCAAATATTATTTGAATATGAAAGTATTAAAATAAACTAAGGGGAAAGTGTACATGATTATTGCACTAGATTTAACAATATTTACAATGAAATTCCAACAAACATTAAACCTCCTTGAGGCTTAGCTTTCATTAAATTCCCTGATGGTTTTGGTTTTGAAATGTCCTATCAATTGAGAGAGAGAAAACAACTTTGGAATAAATGAAAAGATGTGTTGTGAGTGTAGAGGCTAATATGTTATCTAAGAGAGATATACAAAGAACAAAGAGGAGATTAACTATCAAAGACGAACCATCTATGTCCACTGTTGATGCTAAAATAGACTCCTTATTCAAAACTATGGAAAGAATGATGGAAATATTAGATATCACTGATAGTAATCCACCAAGAGAAAATCAACTTGGTCCCCAAATCAGAAATCCTAATTTTAGGAGAAATCCACCCCAAATCATACAAAGAGAACCTAGAGAACAAAGAGAACGGAGAGGCCCAAATCAACAGATTAGACCTCCTTTCCAAGAAAATTATGCCGATGAAGGGGAATAAAAAATTGAGGGGCTTGATGATATTTACATTAATCTTATGGGAATAAATGATAATGATTCTATTTTTCTTACACAAGGAGAACAAGACCTTTTCCTTCTTTCAAAAACTGAAGTTGATGAGGTGGAATCAGAACAACAGGCTTTTGAAAATGCAATAATGGAAGTTCATAGGCAATACAAGCTGAGAAGTAATAAGGATGTTTATAATCCAACTAAGAAATCTTCTGAACTTAAAAATACAACTGACACAACTTCCAAGATATTTCCTGACATTCTCCCTAAGAAAAACCCAGAAGCCCAAACTAAAAGAATTTCTGATCCTGTCCCAACAAAAACTCAAACTAATGTTCCTTCCACCATCCATGCCAAAGATACATCACAAAAGAATGTTGTTGAGAAATCAAATCTCCCTAATCAAAATAAAACTCAAACCTCATTCAACCTAGAAATTGAATTGGAAAAACTCAAGATCCCTATTCCTCTAACACAGTTAATGAATAAGAATGCTTACATATCACAAGTAATAAGGGTTGTAAACATGGAGGCATATATGGGTACAGACACAGTAAACATTGTTGATGATAAACCATAGTTATTATTTGGGCCTGAAGTAGATGGAAAATATGAAAGTGTTGTTGTACCTCCCTTTTATGTTAGTTTAAGTATTCATGACAAAAATTTGCACAATTCCATGCTATAGTTCGGTGCTTCTCACAACCATAAGACTAAGGCTGTTATGCAGAAATTAGGACTTGATATCACTAGACCTTACAAGGGTTTATATTCTGTTGAGTCAAGTGAAGTAAAATTCATAGGTCTTATCAAAGTTTTGTGTGTTAATTTAGCTCAAATCCCAGCCAAGAGCATGGTGACAAACATATTTGTTGCAGACATACCTCCTAAATATGACATGTTACTGTCTCTCTCATGGGGAGCCAAGTTGCAAGGTACCCTACAAATAGACATGTCTTATGCCACCATCCCATTATTTGCTCAGTAGAGAAGATTATATAGGGAGACACTGATGAAATACATGGTCAATAGTCAGGATAAACCACATAATTATCCCTTATATTTTGTTCATTCAAACCTTGATTCTTTTATTCTATACAATGACAGAGACATGGAAAGACAAATTGTCAATCTGGAGGATGATGTTTATAACTTGGAGGAAAAAAAAACAGACCCTGAAGAAGACAAAACATTGATGGTACAACGTAATGAACAAAAATAAACTCTATGGAGTTTAGACTTTGATGGTATTGTTAACAAGGAAGGATCAAGAGCTGGAGTGTGGGTTTCAAATCCAAAAACAAGATATACAAAAATCCATTCGTACAAGTTGAATTTTTAGTGCACCAACAATATAACCGAGTATGAAGCATTACTGTTAGGTTTTCAATTATTAAAAAATCTTTTTTCTAAGAGAATATCAATAAGGGGTGACTATGAACTAATAATAAATCATATCAAAGGTGAATAATATGCTAAACACCCAAGACTGAGAGCCTACAAAAATGTTGTTATAGATTTCCTGTAGTGCTTTACTGAATATGATTTGCAGGCTATTCACAGAGACCAAAACATTCATGTTGATGGTATGGCTACCTCATCAATTACTTGTAAGATACCATTTCATCCCAATCTCCAGTATACAATGGAAGTGAAGTGCAAACCTGTTGTCCCAAACAATATCAGGTATTGGCAAGTTTTTGGAAATGATAAACAACTATAATTTTTTTTGCAATCAAAGAACGAGTTTGAATGTGCCAATATAGATGTTGATAGTGATGATGAAAAATAAATTGTAAATAAGATAGGTTTAGAATAAATAAATAAAAAACAAGAAGATCTGAACATTTTGCAATTGAAGGATAATATTTTGCCTAGAAGATTAGTCCCTTTGGAAGAATTGTTTGATTTTGATGATGTGGCTAAAAAACCCAAAATTGAACCTAATGGAAAGGAAGTTGAAGATTGTAACAGAAGAACTGAAAAAAAACCAAAGATTAAAATTTAAAAATCTTTACCGCTAGCTCAAAAACAGAAATATATAGAGTTTTTCAAAGAATTTATATATGGTTTTGCATGGAGATATGAAGATCTAAAATCTTATGATACTAGCATTATACAAGACAAAATTCCCATTAAAGAAGATCAAAATCCTTTCAAACAACCACCTAGGATAATTAACCCAAAGTTAATGCCTTTGATTGAAAAGGAAATAAAAAAGATGTATGATGATAAAATCATTGTCCCATTAAGATTTTCTAAATGGGTGTCCAATTTAGTTCCAACTAGAAAGAAGAGTGGAGAAATCAAACTTTGTATTGATTTCAGAAACCTCAATAAAGTCTCCCTCAAAGACAACTATCCCTTGCCAAAAATGGACCATATTTTGCAGAAGCTCGTTGGATTCAGTAGAATTTCTCTGTTAGATGGGTTTTTCTGGTTATATCCAAGTTTTATTCCACCATGATGATCAAGAGAAAACAACATTTACTAAACCTTGGGAAACTTTCATGTATGTGGAAATTCCATTTGGTTTAATGAATTTTGGGGCCACATTTCATAGATAAATGGATATTTCTTTTGTGTATGAACTTGGAAGATTCATCATTATATACCTGGATGACATAACTATTTTTTTTAAAACAGATGAAGAACACTTAGTCCACCTTAGAAGAGTTTTTGAAAAATGCAGGAGATTTGGAATTTCACTGAATCCAAAGAAAACATTGTTTGGTCTAGAAGAAGGTCAACTGTTAGGACATATCATATCAAAATATGGAATTAAAATTGATCCTAGGAGGATTGAGTCCATTCAAAAAATAGATCATCCCATAAACATAAAATAATTACAGTCTTTCATAGGAAAAATAAACTTTCTAAGAATATTTATCCCCAACATGGCAGAACTTCTTAGGAATATAACAAATATGTTGAAAAAAGACACAAAAATAAAATGGACCATAGAATCAAAACATTCCTTTGATCAGGTGAAACAAGCCTTGACATAAGCCCCTGTGCTTATCAACCCTGATTACAAAAAATATTTCCTCATATTCTCTTTTGCCTCTAAGCATATTATTGAAGTAGTTTTTTTGCAGAAGAACAATGAAGGCCATGAACAACTTATTTCTTTATTTAGTAAATCCATGAGAGATGCTGCACTGAATTATAACATCATGGAAAAGCAATATTTTTCTTTGATGAAAGCAATCAAAGATTTTAGAGTATATATTCTCCACTCACACATTATTGCTTATGTCCCAAATTCTGTGGTGAAAGATATTCTGACCCGAGACAGTCTTGATGGAAAAAGGGGTAAATGGATTGTTTTTATCCTTGAATATGACATTGAGATCAAACCAACCAAGATTTTCAAGGGTCAAGGATTAGCTAAATTGATGGATGATTCGAATTTTAATGATTTGGATATTAATTTTCTAGATGCAATTGATGAACAAGAAGAGCAGGTGACTCCACAAGTTAAAGATTTTTTCTCAACCTCTCCCTGGTATGCAGACCTTATTTTTGTTTTACATCACTTCGAAGCTCCTCCTGGTTTAACCAAAACTAAAGCTATATTTCTGAAACTCAAATCTTTCAAGTATTGTATTTTAAATGGAAATTTTTATTGGAAAGATGCTTGAAGGATTCTACTAAACAGTTTGTTGAAAGATGAGGATAATAAAGCTTTGAAGGAATTCCATGAAGGAGATTGTGGTGAAAATTTCAGCTGGAAGACCACTGCTAACAAAATTCTAAGAGCTGGTTTGTACTGACCAAGTTTATTTGCAGATGTCCACAAGAAAGTGACCTCCTATCATAAATGCCAAATATTTGAAGGAAGAAGGAAACTATTTTCTTTACCCTTGAAGCCAATTTTAGTCGAAGCTCCTCTTCAACAATGGGGTTTGGATTTCATTGGAGAAATCCATCCCCCATCATCAAGCCAGGACAAATGGATTCTCACAGTCACTGATTATTTCACCAAGTGGATTGAGGTTGTACGCACCAAGAAAGCCACTTATGTTGTGATCATTATGTTTTTGGAAACTAACATTGTTTCTAGATTTGGATGTCCCAGAAAAATTGTCACTGGCAATGCAACAATGTTCAAATCAAAGAAGATTATAGAGTTTTACAGTGAATACTAGATCACCTTAGGACACTCTACTTCCTATTACCCTCAGGGGAATGGATTAGCAAACTCTTCAAACAAGAGTTTGGTCAACATCATCAAGAATTTCCTGTAGGACAACAAACATTTGTGGCACAATAAGTTGGTAAATGCACTATGGGAAGACATACTTACTACAAAGAGTTCAACTGGCATGTCCCCATACCAGTTGGTCTATGGAATGTTTGTTGTCTTTCCCACTTCTTTAGGTGTCCTTGTCATGAAATTACTGCAGGAAGTACATGTAGAACCAAATGACATCAGAGGAAAATTAATTAGACTATACAGCTGCAATAGTCTAGAGAAGAGGTTTGCAACAAAACTCAAGTGATTCAGGAAAATATTAAGAATATCTATGACAAAAGGACCAAGGATGATGACTTCCAGATAGGAGATAAAGTACTAAAATGGGACTCAAGGAATGAAGAAAAGGGAAAGTCACTAGTGGAAAAGACACTTTGTCATGTAGGGGTAACTCATGCATATGTCGTTAGTGGTGGAA
>JASDQU010012493.1:70968-81915 GCA_032191745.1 Picea mariana
GGGGGTGGTCCGGAAAGTGGTTTCCCTTGCGTGCCTCCCACCTAACGGTGATTTCACATATTTTCAGAGCCCCTCCCCTCAAATCCACTTACCACCTACCCCCCCACCCCCTCAAGAACCCTTCCAAACCACCACCGAATATGAATCACCTCACTCTTCCACCGTACCCTATTTCTACCCGCCATATGTCCCATCATACATATCCGTTGCCTAATTAAATCGCTCCACGTGATCACCCCGCGCCATACCTCCATCACATTATAAAACTCGGTTTCATCACCCTGTAATGCCATTTGTCAATAGAAACATTGTGGACACTGCACCAAAACAGGTTGTCAAGCCAACTTCCACAATCGCTCACTATCAACAAGCACATTTTCCCTGGGTAATCATAGTTCTGCCATTGATTCACCTTAAACTTTGTCAATCATGGCCCCCAAGGAAAAATCTGTTGATACATCTGAGAACTTGATTCTTCCCCCTCCTGTCGACCTAGACCACATCCCTATGGAGGATAAGGACTATAAAATCATAGAGCCGAGATGCGAAATTTATTTCTTCGAATTACATTCATGTCTAAAAGACACCTTTCTAGACCATAGTGATGAAATTTGACTTTGGGAGTCCAATTTACCTCTATATATGTTCCCTCAAACCCACCATTTCCCCAAATTCACCCTTAAAATTCCAAGCTCATTATTCGCCTGAAAAAAGGGCCATTGTTTCCTCCTTTGGTGAAACCCTCTTCACAATTACCTTTGAATCCATTGACCACATGCTGAAAATACCAAGAAGTGACTCTGTGATCCCATTTTCCATTGAATCCCTAAACAACCTGTACCAGAAGCTCACCTTTCCCCAACAAGCCCATATTTTCGAGATTTTTCTACCCGAAGATGGCCAATTGCCCAAGAAAAATCCCCCTTATTCATCCTCCATCTTCATTGTCATGGAAAACCAGATCATTTCCATTCTTTGTTACATGTTAGGTTATTTCTCAGAAGAATGGGTAGATAAGCCCATTCTAAGTTTTCTATCTATCTTTTCCACAGAAGAAAGAGCCACATTTAAATTTAATTTTAGTTAATTTTTGGTTGATAACATTCATGACCAACTTTTCAGGTTTGCAACTGAAGGAATGTTCAGATATTCCTCAGTCTTAGTTTATATGTTCTTGTTTTTTCAGTCAGACAAGTTTCCATGTGCATTTTAGAAATTAAACCAGGAAGGAAACCCACAGTCAGTGACCTCATGGACCTCATTGGTGAGGAAATATTTAGCATAATATAGTTTCAAGGACTTCATAGACTAGTTGTATCACCTAGTGGTTTGCATGTTGAACAACATCACCGAGTGAAGGATCAATGAATAAATTCAGAGAATCCTTCACCTTTATGATCTAGCCAAGACAAGGGATTGGTATTTATACTAAAACCACAAAAAGATAAGAGTGTATGGGTGTGAGCTTCCACTTTATAGATTGCCAAAATACCTCCTTGTTAGGATTTTTTCACTAGAATACATAATGCATATGGTGAAATCAGATGACATCCACTTAGTTGCAACAAAGAAGAAACAACAACTCAGAATCAATACTCAAATTGGTCGTTTCATCTGCAAAAACAGATCAACAGGAGAAGAAGCAGATAACATCTTGAAACATATGAGGTTTACTCAAAGTTCCAATTGGTCTTATGACCCATTTGGTGTCATCTCAGAGCTCAGACTCAAACAAAGGATCACTCCTTATGCTAACATACTGAAGCCAGAAGTGGAGAAGTATATGAACTAGATAGAACGGAAAGAAAATGCCTTGCTAGAAACAGAGGAACAACTTGCCCCTGTCACTAATTCACATACCAACACACCTCAAAAGAAAACAAATAAGAGAGAAAGGAAGGATGTTTCTCCTTCAATCATAGAGGTATAATCCAAGGACTTCCAAGTTTACGGAAAGAGGGCCAAGAGTAGTCATGCACCGGATTTTCTCAAGGAAGGTTAAATGCAGTCCACCATAGTCATGGATGGATCAAAATCTTCAGCATTTTCAAAAAGTCAGTTCATATTTTCTAAATCATCACTAACTTCTCCAAGAAAAACATAAACCAATCTGATAACCAAATCATCTCATGAGAAAACAGAGTCAAATATTTTTGACAAGTACAAACAGATCAAGAAAAGAAATGAGATCCTCAATAGCAAGACCTATGCTCAGTTTTGGAAGTAGAACTCCACTTCTCAACACAGGTTGTTGTCATATTTTGACATAGAGAGAGGAACAATGAAAAATAATTCCCTTGAGTTTGATGTAAAGGATGTCCTTCCAGTACACCATATGGATATGCATAGGAAGACAAGAGATAAGATATTCTCTACCTTGATAACTGCCTCAATGAACGCTTCAAAGTTTCAACTATCCTTGAACAATATTCAGTCCCAATTGAAGGTGGAGAAAATCTCTTCATTGGCCAAGGACAAAAAAATCAAATCATTAGAAGAATTGGTGTTGAATATTGGGTGTGACCCAACAAATTTCAAAGCAGTTGAGGAGTTATTAAAAAACAAGAATGTTGATATACCATCTTTGAGAAAGAAACCGAAGATTCCATCTACAAAATATTCACAAGACAAATAAGTGGCTGAGACTGAAGGCCACGCAGAATACATTTTGAAGCTTATCATGGAACATAATGCATAGATAAGAGAAATGGAAATAGAAATGGATAAATTGATAAAGGAAAAGGAACATAATGTGCATACGGCCATGATCCCACTAGAGGCAGTTCCTCTAACAAGAATTAGAACAACAGAAACATCTACATCAACATAAATTCCATCAACAATCCCAGTACAAGTTTCAAATGCATCTGATAAACTTGTAAAATCCATGGAGGACATGTCCATCCAAGGGGAAGAGATGAAAAAACTCCAGGAAGAAGTAAAGAAATTTCAAGAGTTGAAGTCAATGTTCCAAGCCAGTCACCAAGAAAAGATGCATAAGTATCAAAGGATTAGCCAACAGTTACAACAATTAGAGAAAGAGACTTCCATGGAAAAAACCTTAGCCCAAGTTAAGGAAAATATTTGGGTATATATCAACAAGTCAATGTCAGAAATCTTTCCATTCATATAGATCATCTTTGAATAAAATGAGTTAGTACAAAAATCCAAAGGAGAAATTAATATCATTAGGGAAGAGTTAGGAGAAAGACCCGCAGAGGCCAGTGAACTCATCATATTTCTATACTCCAAAAACAATAAGTAGTTAGAAGAATTATAATTTGAGGAAAAAACATAGACCATCCTTGATATGAAGAAGGTCCTGACCAGGAAAGGATTTATGTTGCAACTAGAAGAGAATGCTAAAGTGATGGACATAGGTGTGCATATATTTTTCAGTAAATTTGAAGCGCTACATAAGAAAGGTCTTCCTGTATTATTAGTGCTTGATGACAAACTGATTACTCTATCTGATTACAAACAGAAAATGAGTACAATGGAAAATGATAGCTCAAAGTTTGCAGGGGTACAGGGAAGAATTACTGGTAAAGATTTCCTGGAGACACTATAGTTGGACATGAATATTCAGTATGATATTAAGAATATCTTCATCACTAATCCTAATTTTTCTAAGTATACTGAAATGGATGAGATATACAGGAAATTACTCAAGATTTCCATCCCAGGTAAAAGAGGTGGGAAGACTTATGCACACTACTTGAGTAGATATAGTTTTGGTGTTCTAGTCAGCATGGAGCAGCCAACCAAAGTCAAAGATACGAGTCACCAACCACTTCCACCAAATAAGCACAAGGGATTCGAGCAAATCAACAAATCAACAAATCCCTAGACTTTGTATTTTAGATATCTAGTTAGTTAGATATTCCTCCATAATATCCTAGTCATTTATGACGAGATCTGATGTAAATAGTTTTATAAATAATTATCCCTTCGAAGTATTGTGGGTTGATTTTTTCACCCAGGAGTTATTGTGTAATTTCTGAAAGGATCGACCAGTAATAAAAGAGGCTTATTCAAAGGATTCTTGTGTTATATTGTTGGTGATGATTTCCTCTCTTTGTTAAATTTTTTCTCACTCCCTGTAATCATTTCATGTATTTCCAATTCTAACCATTAAAAGAATGTCAAAAGAACAAAATTTATTTCATATACTTTGTATCTGGTTTTTTAATGATCTGCATGTTTTTCATCTAAAACTGAGTGAAGGAATTCTTATCTGCTCCTTCTCTTAGTGGAATTTCCCCCCTTTTCCCTCTTATTCATTCCATTTAATCTAAATAGATCCAATAGTTTTACTGCCCTTCCCTATGGAAAAAACCTTATAAAAATATGAACCAATCCTCATCTTTAAGTATAGACCCCATAGCCAAATGGAGATTTAAGCATTCTTTCAACCAATTATTTAAAAAAAAAAAAAAATTTCGAACTGTCATAACTAGCCTAACATTCAAAACTCAAAAAACTCTAAATCTCATAGAGATATCCCTCTCTAAAGTTGGCAGGGCTAGATCCCAGCTTCAAAAGTGGTTTGGTAGTTACCTATGTCAATTTCTTCTACAACCTCTTGAAATTACAGAGTGATAATAGAATTTAAGCTTATACATCCTCATATTGTTTGTCTTGAACATGAGTACCTCCTTCATTATAGTATTTACCCATCCCCTACTCGATTACATATTGTTTGTCTTACTATTGATAGAAACCTAGAAGATCTCGACGATCTTGAGGAACTTAGTCATCTAACATTTCAGGAATCTAAAGGGACTAGAGAGGTTAAATATATTATCTGAAATGTTGTTAGTAGTTACTATACCAAACCCTTTAAGATGAAAAAAGTCAATATAGGAACTGATGAGCATCCTAATTTAGCCTCCATTCGATACTATTTGGATGAACATACCATGATAGGGATACATGATCTATTGCAGGAATATGAGGATCTATTCCATACAAATTTCTCATAACTAAAACGTATTAAGGGAGATTTAGGGGAGATGAGGATAGAGTTAAATCTTGAATCAATACTAGTCAATCATAGGCCATGTCGGTTAAATCCAAGAGTTAAAGAAAAAGTGAAGACGAAGATTGATAGGATGCTCACAGCTGGGACGATTTTCATTGTTGATAAGGTTGAATAGATCGGTCATATTGTGATACATACCAATAAAGGTATGGATGATATATGATTTTGTTTGGATTACAGAAACATGAATATTGCTTATGTACATGACCCCTTTCCTAACCCCTTTAGTGACGAGGTACTGGATAGAGTAGCGGGAAATGAGACATATTCCTTTACATATGGGTTCTCCAGATATCATCGGGTTCGAATCACTGAGGAATATATGAGGAAGACAACTTTTACTACTAAGTGGGGATCATTTCCCTACAATGTTATGCCTTTTGGGCTTAAGACTTCCCCATCATCATTTTCTTGTATCGCGATTGCAACATTCCACGATTTCATTCATAAGTTGTTTGAGGTATACTTGGATGATTGGAATATATAAAAATTACTTAAAGAGAACATTGGTATATTATCCTTGATGTTGGACCGCTATAAACAGTTACAAATTTCCCTTGATCTGAAAAAATGTATTTTTTTGGTACCATTTGGAAATCTATTAGGGAATATTGTTTGTTGGGAAGGAGAGCTAGTTGATTCTATGAAAATTATAGTTATTATCAATATGCCTCCTCCTACCACTATCAAGAAGTTATGCATGACCCTTAGCCATACTGGTTATTACTGATAATTTATCAAGGGCTATGTTAGCATAACGAAACCTTTGGAATAAATTCTCAAGAAATCTAAAGGGTTTCGTTGGACTCGAGACTGTGATAAAGCATTCGACCTGCTAAAATAGAAATTTAGTATTGTACACATTCTTATTTATCCTAACTGGGAAGCTGAATTTCCTATCCACATTTATGCCTCTACAATTGCGGTAGGCACCATTCTTACACAACCAGCGGAAGAAAACTTGGACCATCCTATATACTTTTCCAGTTGCAAACTTTACCAAGCTTAATGAAACTACACAACAAATTAAAGGGAAGGTTTCTTTATGGTGTATGCTTTAAAAAGGTTTAGGAATTATTTAATTGGAATTCATTTTAATTTTTTTACTGATCATTCTTATTTGAAGTATTTGGAAAACAAACCCATCTTAGAAGGTCACATTTGCAGGTGGTTTCTATTGTTTTAGAAGTTCTCTTTTGAGCTCATTATTAATCTTGGAATGTTAAATGTCATGCAAGATCACTTTTCTCACCTAAGTTCCAAATAAAGTAGTGGATGACCAACTCGCAAATGCATATCTATTCCATATTGAGGCCATTCATGATTATTTGTTATGCATTGCCGTATTTTTGACTATCGGAGCTACACTGACATGCTATTCCACAACAGAAAATAGGCACCTAGTTGTTCGAACAATAGATTACCAACTGATTGTGAGCCAACTATAAAAATTGGGATTGTATAATATCTTGTGGCGCTATGTGCTTGAACATGAACAACTTGATATTCTATTGGAATGTCACAATGGAGTTGTAGGAGGACACGTTGGTGAAAAGGAAACCGCTAAAACGATCTTACAGGAAGGACTATGCTTCCCTACATTATTTAAATATGCTAAGGAATATGTTGGGGTCTAGGATATATGTCAAAGAGTGGAAAAACCATCCCATCATGATGATTTTCCTCTGGACCTTGTTTGTGCACTACAATATTTTGAAAAATGGGTCGTTGATTTCATCGGTTTGATAAATGCCACAACTAAGAATTCCAAGGTTAGATACATAATTACCGCAAATGACTACCTTACTTGTCAGGATAAAGAATAGGTTGTTTTGGATTGTTCTATGGCCACCACAACACAATTTATTTTTTAGAATGTTATTACGAGGTTTGGTTTTCTTCGCAGCTTGACTAGTGACCAAGGAGCCCACTTTCTCAATGAAATTATAATGACCCTTACCAAAGAATTTTGTATTCATCATCATAAGAGTATTACTTATCATTCGCAAGCTAAAGGAACAATGGAATATTTTAACAAAATATAGGAGATCTGGACGACTAAGGTTTTTCTTGTAAATTGAGATGATTGGGATGAGTGAGTTACATATGTGTTTTATGCATATCAGACTACCATGAAGCAATTAAACAGGTACACCCCATTCCAACTAGTATGTCGTTGAGAAGAGGTTGTGCCAGCTAATTTTCTCACCCCAAGTCTATTTGATGCAGCTGCAACCCTTGCCTCGGCAATGGGCCTCTGCGCTGACCTCCCAGTCTTTAAGGATCGTTCAAAGTTCACCCTCGAGCCGGAGTGGATCCTTCGATTCTCCCTTGGAATCTTTATTTAAATCTGACCCACAGGTCTTTCTCGGCACCTTACATCCTTTAGGCCTAGTCCCTTCTCTGTTCACAACAGAAAGTCACTATCGGGTTTCGGGGTTTTCCAATTCCTAATGTCACAAACCCTTGCTTCCTCGAATTCCCGATCTCCGATATTTCGATGCGCTCCCTTTGTGCTTTAGCCCCTCTTGGCTATGCTCCTAGTCCACGCAACCTCCTCCTATATGACCACAATCATAACTCTTATCGGGATTCGGGGTTTCGAATGTCGAAATGTATTACACCCCTTGTCAACGAAATCCTCGATTTCCCGATTCTCGATTTCCCGATTGATGACCTTTCCTTTCGGGAAATTTCCTGAAAGCTTCGATCTCAGCCACGCGTCCTGAAGGATGGACGGTCCTTGCCACTTCGGGATTTTCACCGTGTAAATTCTCGATGCCTCATTATGCTGAGATGACGTCAACAAGGTCCCACACGAAGCTCTCCTCTTTTTAGAAAATCAGAATTCGCGATTCCGATCTGCAAGTTCCCCTTGTCTCCAGGACTCACAAAATGCCGATCCCCGACTTCCTCCAGATTTCTTACACGTGCCCCAAGTAGATGGACGGTTCAGATTGATCCTCGGGTTTCGCTGACTGAAAAAGCCAAAAAAATCACTTATGTGAGTCCCTATGATTGAAATTTCGATGGGCTTCCGATCTCTCCCANCAACATGTCCCCTCTAGATGGATGGCCCTGATTTAACCTCGGGATTTTGAGACTTCCGATGCCCCGATGACACAAGTTCTTTGTCAACTTAAAACTCCGGTCGCCGAAATGCCGACGGGCACTCAATTATTGCCACCTGTCTCCTCAAGATGGATGGCTCAGATTGGTTTTAGGATTTTCACTATGAAAATTCCCAATCACTCGTCCTCGTGACTCCCGATTTAACGAATGCCAAAATCCCGATGGCCACGCCTCTCGTTGGGACTTTCCTCCTCCTGTTCATGAAACTTAAACTTCATGCAACTCCTGGTCAATCCAACGGCTGACAGGTATCTATGTGAAGATCCTACGGTCCACAATCTCCAGAGCTTGAACTTCGGATGCAACCGTAGCCTCCTCGCTTCTATGGCAGATCTGACAGCTGGCGGGATTTCATTAATCCTCCCCACAGATTTCTGACCGTTGATCTATTCCCTTCGATGATTTCTCCAGATGACCTGAGTGTTCCTTCCCAACCTTATCCGCCACGGCACAAGCTTACGATGCCTTTCTTAATACTTCCAGTTGCAACTTCCCTGCATTGTCCTTCAATGAATTAGAAGGTCTTATCCCTCCTGAGATTTCTCACAACTTTGAGGTTTTAAAGAGGATTCTTGCGCGCACTCCTTGCTGCAACCTTCGAATACCTTCAAATGTTGAATACTTCAACTTCTGCGCACACCTGCAGCAGTATTCCTACGATATATTGCTCAGGTTCACAACCCTGAGACTCTCCTCGGCCTGCGTACTCCTTGCACGGCTCCTGTGCCCCACTACACTCTGAGGAAATGAGAACAAACGCTACCTCTCCCGAGCTTTCAGAGACAACCCTCTAAACTCCTTGTCGACGCACTCCTTGCGGACAATTCAACTGCACTCCTTGCAGGAATCTTGCTCAGATATCGAAACAATTGAAACTCATCCTCCTTACTCTTCCTCTCTCAGATTTCAAAACATTCAACAAGAAATCATTCATACATAGCATAAAATCAACTGCATGATAGAAAGAATAAACCATTCATGAACATAATCATTCAAAGATGCATACACAGAGAATATGTGAACACCATGAGTCTGAATCACAGCTCTCTTTATATAAATTCAGAACTTCTGTACATGGAGTCTGCTATAGCTCTCTGTTTCTATCCCTTATGCTCTCTCCTCTGTTCATGCTTCCATAATGTTACAATACACAATGAGGGTGTCTATATCCTGTTTCCCTCTTTCCTTCTAAAACTATCTAATCTAGAATTGAATTCTACCTACTTGCATTAACTCCTATAAATGCCTTCTATCTACTAAGGACGAGAGAAATCGATCAAGGTCTGTTTACATTATACAACTGTGCTTCTTCTTAATGACTTCATTTAAGATTGCGCATCAACTTTAAGGAAATTTCAAAATTTGCGCTGGCTTGTCCAGTTGTCTTTGCTTCCGCACTAGCTCACTTGATGTTGGCGATGCTCCTGCATCATACTCCCTCGCTTGAAAATTTTCATGGGCTCCTATCCATGAGCTCTCGCACGGTCTGTCCATGCTTCTGAATCTCTGCTTCGCTTTCCCACCTGGCATCTTCGACTGGATGGTCTTTCCATTTGACTAGATGTTCAAAGTATTCCTTCCTTCGGGTCTTCTTGCCAATGTTTTTATCCAATATGCTTTCCATTTCTTTAATGCCTGGATGATAGCATAAAATTCCTTATCATAAGTGGAATATTTCACTTTCGCTTCATTCAGCTTCTCACTGAAGTATGCTATCGGCCTGTCTTCTTGACTTAAGACTGCCCCTATTGAAAATCCACTTACATCGCATTTCACTTGAAATGTCTTTTGGAAATCTGGCAACACCAGAATTGGTTGTTCCGTAATGTTCCTCTTCAACGGATTAAAACTCTTCTCAGTCTCTTCTGTCCAGTGAAAAGATTTGTCTTTTCTTCACTGTGTCCATCATTGCTACACTAATTCCACTAAAATTCCTGATGAACTTTCGGTAGAAACTAGCATACCCGTGAAAACTTCTCACCTCAAATGTATTTTTCGGTGATGGCCAATTCTTGATTACCTCCACCTTATCAGGATCCATCCTCAATTTATCTACAGAAATAACGAAACCCAAATAGATGAGTTCTGTCTTCATGAATGAGGATTTATTCATATTTATCAACAACTTCTCCTGCTGTAATCTCTTCATCCCTGTAGCCAAATGCTTCAAATGCTCCGCTAGTGTTTTAATGAAAACCAATATGTCATCTAAATACACAATGACAAATTTTCCGATGAACTCCTTTAGGACTTCGTTCATCAACCTCATGAATGTACTTGGCGCATTTGTTAAGTCAAATGGCATAACAAGCCATTCATACAACCCTTCGTTTGTTTTGAATGTTGTCTTCCATTCATCACCTTCTCTCATGCGAATCTGGTGATAACCACTTTTCAAATCAATCTTTGAAAAATATTTTTCTCCACTCAAGCAATCCATCAGATCATCCATCCTCAGTAATGGAAATCTATACCTGATGGTTATCTTGTTAATGTATCTTGAATCAATGCACATCCTCTAGCCTCCATCTTTCTTAGGACTGAGTATTGTTGGAACAACACATGGACTCAAGCTTTCTCTGACCAAACCTTTGTCCAACAAATCCTGGACTTGTCTTTTTACTTCTTCATTCTCTTGCGGTGTCAATCTATATGCGGCTTTTTTGGAAAACTAGCTCCTGGTATGAGATCAATATGATGACTCACACTTCTGATCGGTGGCAACGAACGAGGTAATTCATCCACTACTATATCAACGAACTCTTCCAGCA
>JASDQU010012493.1:91037-101953 GCA_032191745.1 Picea mariana
GACACCGAAAAGATGAAAAAAGATACCGAGAAGTGGTGCGACTTCCATAAGAGCCCTTGGCATAACACTGATCACTTTAGCTCAAAGTAGTCCCTGGTGGCCGAAGAGAAATCCTCTGAATCAGATGTGGGTTATGACTTTGATTCAAAACTAGAAAGGGGAAGATGAATCATTGACGTGGAACCCAGTGCCACCATTGCTACCACCAAGCTCCAGCGTGATGAACCAGATGAGCCAGAAGAAGGAGAGTGCCTCTTCCATTCACAAATGTGGGTAAAAGGCACCCCAATGCACTTCATCGTTGATAGTGGTAGCCAGAAGAACCTCATCTCAGTAGAGGTCATCAAGCAGTTGCCCCTGCCGACAACGCTGCACCGACAACCCTACACCATTGGATGGCTCCACCAATGAAGCGATCTCCGCTTCAGCCAACAGTTCCAACTTTCATCTGACATCAAGTCCATAAAAGATGAGGTATTGTGTGATGTTTCTCCTCTCGAAGTTTGTGATCTTATTTTGGATCAACCTTAATTATGGAAACATCTTGTTGTATATGAGTCTAGGCCTCATAGTGTTATTATTACTTTGAACAAGAAATTTTACAGGATACCCGAGGTTGTCCAACCTAGTGCTATTTCCTTGATCTATGCTAAGAAATGCAGGAAGGTCATCTCTCAGACGGGGAAGTTTGTCTTCTTCTTGATTTGTAATCAGAATGAGCGAAAGATCACAGCCACATCCAGGGTCTCTGTGGCTAACCTCTCCACATAGGAAAATCATGTAGATAAGGTCATGGAAGAATACTCGAATATCTTCTCCTCACCTACCGGGGTACCTTTTCACTACAAGGTCAAGCATCCCATCTATCTGACCCCCGATGCATCGCTGCCCAATGAGCCAGTCTATCGCCACTCTCTGTTAGAGAATGAGAAGATCAAGTGACAGATCTAAGAACTTCTCCACAAGGGGCACATCCTTCCCATCTCATCACCTTACAGGAGGCCAATCATGCTGGTATAGAAGAAAGATCGAACCTGGTGACTCTGCATTGATTATCGGGCTCTGAATAAAATCACAGTAAAAAACTGGTACCCAATTCCTCGAATCAATGACCTCCTTGATCGACTCATGGGGGCCAAATACTTCAGTAAGATTGATCTGAAGTCTGTCTACCACTAGGTCCCGATAGAACAAACAAATTTATGGAAGATCACCTTCAAGTCAAAGGAAGGCCATTTTGAATGGTTTTGCATGCCCTTTGGTTTGACAAATTCTCCAGCCACTTTCATTCCAATGATGGATGATATCCTGTTACCATTCACCAATACTTTTGTAGTGGTGTATCTGGATGACATTCTCTTTTACAATAAGACTTGGGCCGAACAGTTTTATCATATTCAGTAGGTTCTTCACACCCTGCGACAGCACAAGCTATACGCCAACTTGGAAAAATGCTCCTTCGGCATGGACAAGGTCCATTACCTAGGTTACATCATTGATCAACATAGTGTACATGTGGATCCATCCTAGACCCAAGTCATTCATGACTAGCCAACCCCAACCATACTCACTGAGCTTCAGAGATTCTTGGGCCTTTCCAATTTCTACCACGGGTTCGTGTTGGGACTCTCCCATATTGCATGGGCCCTCAGCCAGATAACTAGGGGTGGTGGTAAGGAGAAATTTTTGTGGGGCCGGTCCCAACAACAAGCATTCGATTATTTGAGGCAGTTCTTCTTCTCATCCCTAGTACTTTCACTACCAGACTTGCAACAACCCTTTGAGATCGAGATACATGCTTCAAACTATGTTGTGGGCATCATTCTCACTCAGCATGGCCACCTCGTGGCTTATCATAGTGAGACACTATCATATGTTTTCCATAAGTACCCTACTTACGAAAAAGAAATGTACTTGATTGTGCAAGCATGCCGCTAGTGCAGACATTACATTATTGGGAAGCAGACAGTCATCCACACTGATCATAAGCCACTGTAGTTCATGCAGACACAAGGAAAATTGTAGAATGACCGCCATCAAAAGTTGTCCACATACTTGCAACAATTCCACCTCAACATCAAGTATAAAACACGAAGCACCAACCATGTCCCTGATTTCCTCAATAGACTGCCAGTCGTGACACTCACCATGGTGCTAGACTCTTGCGGCCATGAGACCTCTAGATGGCCCCAAATCTATGAGATAGAACCAGACTTTGCCACCACCTACCAAATGTTGGGTGCAAACACAATTGTCAATAATTTCCATCTTCATGATAGGTTGTTGTGTCATCTAGGTCATATCTGTGTTCCATCAAGAAAGTGAGAAAATCTTATCTGGGAAGCCCACTACAGTTAGGTGGAAGTACACTTCAGTGTCAAAAAGACAGTGGCGATGGTACATAAAAATTTCTACTGCCTGAAACTTCGACAAGATGTTAGAAAGTATATCAAGTCCTGCATTGCTTGTGTTATTGCCAAACCAACCACTAAGAAACAGGGCCTGTACACCCCTCTTCCTACTACTTATAGGCCATGGGAATCCATTTCAATGGAGTACATGTCGGGCCTCCCATCCACCAAGCAGGGAAATGACTGTGTTTTTGTGGTTGTTGATCGCTTTTCTAAGATGGCGATTCTGGTTGCCTAGAAGAAGAGAATCACAACAAAGGCCACTACCAAGCTCTTCTTTGAACAAGTCTAGGTACATTTTGGAATCCCACAAACCATTTTCTCATATCGGAATAGTCGATTTCTCAGCACGTTCTAGTCGAGCCTATGGTCACTGCTGGAAACCAAGCTCACCAAATCCATGACCTTCCACCCCTAGATAGATGGCCAAACCGAGGTTGTAAATCGAATGATTGTGCATATCCTTTGCATGAATAATTTCAAGCACCCTCAAACATGGGATGAGAGCCTTCCCTATGTCCAACATAGATACAACCGAGCCCTACATAGCTCAACCAACCACAATGCCTTTCAGGTGGGGTTGGGATTCCAACAATTGGGTCGCATAGATGTTTCACTTCCCCTTGTGGTCACCTCGACTGACTCATATCCTGCTCCAACTGAAGCTGAGAAAGCCACCTGATTCATTGAGAGGATCTAACACATCCACCAACAGGTTTAGGATATTCTATAGAAGTCCAGTGATAAGTACATGTAGTGCCATGATTAACATCGGGTGGCACATAATTTTCAGGTGGGAGACAAAGTTTGGTTGCACTTGCGGAAAGAACACCTTACAAGACCTAATCGGAAGCTTCACCCACTCCATTATGGGCCATACACCATCACCAAGGCCATGTGGGATAATGATTTTGAGCTCAACATTCCTCCTTTCCTTGGCCTGCACCCAATGTTCAACATGGATCTCCTTCAAACTTATTTCCCACCATTACTGGACACCTCAGAAGTAGTAGAACAACTAACACCAATAGATCTCAACCCTAACTGCATATAATAGGCATCCTGTGATCAGAATATGGACACACAGATCAAGGGCACTCAACAGAAAAGTATCCATCTTTATTGAGTCGTCAAAGCAAGGCAACTCCTGTACCAAGGCAAGTGGCTCACCCGGGGCCAAATTCAGTAGAAATTTCCTCATATGATGGGGGAACTAAATGAAATGGAGACCATTCCTTCATAAGGAGGGAGGATTGATCCAAGTGGATATCAGTGGCCACCCACCTTTTTCAACTAGATCAAAATAGTTTTTTGGCAATTTTGGTAATTTACTATTTTTAGCAGTTTTCGGGTCCTAAAACTTCCAGAGCCATTTTGAGGCCCTAAATGATGTTTTTTTGGGAAAATGGGGAGCAACATCGAAATTACTTCGATGTTTCTCACACAAAAGTTTTATTCCTCGGATAGATATCTCTAATGAGGTATTGAGTGCATCAAACAAAGATCGTATGCAAAAGTTACGACCCCAAGAAGTTCATGTAATGACTTACCCAAATGGGGCCCACATGACTTTTGGTGCTTCATCTCCTAGGGTTAGGTTTTTGGATGTCTAGGGTTTTTGACGTTCCTTCTTATTGTAAAAAGGCCTTCAGAGCCTCATTGTAACCATATTATTTCAAATGAGTGCAGCCATCACATCTCTTCTCAAAGATAAGCTTTCACCATTCCAACAAGCTTGTTTTCCATTGCATTTTACAGTTTCATCTTATTTCCTTATTGAATAGAAAACCATTTTTACTGTGTCTCTGTTATTTTTTGTTAAGCACCTGTTAATAATTTGTAGTCATTTCATTCTTCTAATAAAATCTAGATCACTGCAAGAGTGATTTGAGTTTTTGCAAGAGGTGTGAATCTAGTTTTGATTTTAATTTAATTTATGCAAGTGTGATTTAATTTCCCATTTCAGCAAGTGTGAGAGTGATTTTATTTCAAGTGGTGTATTTCATTTCAGTCTACAACGAGTATTTTATTTCCATGATTAGATAACAATTTTAGTTGGAACTTGTTTCCTGCATAGACTTTGCACAATAACTTTGAAATAGAAGGACGTACCCCAGGTTGACAATTAATGTATTGGATGATTTAATTAGATAATTAATTACACCAACGGGGACCCATCTCTTTTTAATATGCGACCATTACCATTTTATTTGGATGAAGTTGGGATCGATAAATAACTCACCTTGTGTCTTGGGGTCACTATAAAAAATAAGAAGACCAGTGTCTCTTATGTGATTCTTGTCATTGCACAAAGGCCTGCTCCAACGAGGACATCAGATGCTAGCCCTAGCATGAGAAAGAGAACTGAGAAACCTACCAGTTCAAAGGACAATCTACAGGAATCCAAAGAGGAAGAATTGTCTAGTGACACACTTCATATTCTATTCTCTTCCATTCATGATGATTTTATGATCTCAGGTAAGAAAATGAAGGACGTCTTGACTTATTTTTTTCCTCATAATAAATTTTGTACGAAATCGCAATCCCAATCTTCTAGTGATTTTTCCATCATTGTGGCTACTCTCCTTTTCTCTATCCCTCAGTAAAGTCACATTGCCCCACTTTCCACGTATACCAAACCCCCTCCAGTGCATACCACACAACCCCAAACGTGGTCTAAACTTTCAACCTCATTCACTTTCCCATCCACAAACCCCATCATCCATATCCTTCATGACCATCCCGAACAAATCCAACCTTCCACTATTGTTGAGGAATCCAACCTTCCATAGAACAATGGGTCCACAATGGTTGTTCACACACCTCCAATATTTCTTCCCCACACTCAATTTGATACACTTTTGCCTAACTCTAGTGCTGAACCAACTATAACTACTGGTCCACTCCCTCCCACATCTCCCTAGATCCTGTAGCTTCCAATCCCCCAACACTCAACTCTTGAGACGGTAAATTAGCTACAAACTAAGACAAGTACTGAAACTCATGTTCTGATGGATTAGGAACCTCCATGGGACCCTTTTGACACCCAAGATGATACTCATTTAGCATAGACCACTACTTTTGTTAAGGAATACATTGTTCCTTTTCTAGAGAATCCTCAACATCAATGATCTATGTTGGAGTGTTTCTTAGATTAGACAAAGGTTCTTACAATACTTCCACTAGATATCACCAATTATATTTTATGGAGACTCGAAGTGCACTCACCGACACCATAGGATGTTGGTACCATGAGATTTTTTTAGTGATCTATTGCAAGTGGTTAGTCGCTTGCTTCACGATTTCTTCATGACCACCTTGGGATTCTGTTTCGATCATTGGATAATTGTCCACATGGGATACAACACATATTATATACTTTACTTGGGCCTCAACTGATCAACTGGAACAAAGGATCACAACAATCGAACAGGATAATTAATCTGTCACACAACAAACAAAATCCTTATGTGAGGTTGTCACTAAAGCCACTGCTGCCAAAGAAATTAAGCAGAGCTTGCGAGTACAAGCTGAATCCACTATTGCAACCATTGGTGACAAGTTTGATCAAGTATATCCATCTTTCTTCCAGGTCATTCCTGAACTACTAGAAGATATCACACCAGTTGGGCCACCTAACTGAGTTGACCTTATTTCCAGCGCATGGTCCCAATTGGTCACTAAACAATATAGTCTGTAATAGGAGATAGCCATGTCCAAGTTAAAGGGACAGGAACAAACAAATATCCTCCACAATCTTACATATGCAATTGAAGAAGGTACCCATTTTAAATCCTTGATGCATGCCTGGGCTGAGGAATGTCATTAACTCTTTTATATGGTTATAGATTTGGTTGGGTTGAGTTGCACGCTAGTCTGAAGAAGATGCATGCAAAAGCCAGTACCATTGTTGATTCTATAGATAAATTGACTAATTTTGTAGAGATCCAAGTTGAGGATGATAGGATGGATGATATATATGAAGTTAACAGAGTCACGAAGACAACACTACAAGAGTTCCAACCTATAGTACAAGCGAAATACATTCCACTGCAGTAGTTGGACGCACTTGCTGATACAGAGTGGAATCCTCTATTGGATACAAACATTTACATACTTGATGCCAATTTTGCATAGTAATTTGTTTTGGGTACGTCAATTTTACCAAGGAAAGGGAAGCGCAGAGTCGAATAATATGAAATTTTTCGACAGAAAGCACTGCAGATTATTTCAAGGGGACCAAAACAAACCAACAAAAATTTGACTCAGGACGAGTCGAAGGTTATGTTCAGACCCTTCAGTTTGAGGACCTCCAAGTTTTGTATATTTATAAAAAAAAATTGTAACAATAGAACATAGCAATGAGAACTCCAATTACTGGAAAGCTAACTGCCATTGCACTAGTGAGGAAAACAAGTGATGAAATAGTTGGAGAAAGAAGAATAAAATACCAGAAGCTTCAAGTGCAATAAAAGACAAAGAGAAATAAAGAAAATGGAGGAGTGGAATCACGAAACAACCAAGAAAATGACATAAATTGGGGGAAATGTAAGGAGAAAGGGTTGGGATTTTTAGAATTGGCATGTTTTTTGTTGTACTGTTTTGATTACATTCTGATGTTGTATTAGTTGAGGTGAGATTAATTAGATAGGATCTATCTACCAAGTGAACAACTAATTTTTGTTCTCTTTTGTAAGCTATGATATGAAATACCTTCCCTATGTTTACCATTCTGAGATATAATAATATACAAAGGAGTATTCAAGCATACAAATTTTGTTTTGTTATGGATGAATACTTGGTCTTCTTTACATGTAACATGTTTTATAATGTGTAATTTTTATATGCAACATTGTTTAATACACTTTGTTCATGTACAAACTTATCTGTAGGATTCACAACATGGATTCCTAAATTCCTAATCATGTTTAGACTTATGATAATAGGATTTGTCCCAATTAAGTATGAATCTGATCTGTGATATGTCATTTCTAATGGTGTGTCCTACTTAACTCACTTTATCATACAAAGTCTTAGATGCACTTAAGGTGAGAATTCCTTCCCTTCCAAAAGGTTGAATATGCCAGCACAATTAGAATGCAATGATACCTTTGTCGGTAACCTCCGAGAATCCTGGTCACCAATTCTACACCAACAAGTAGTCCTGAATGGAAAATAATTTTTGACCCCTTTCTAGTCACCTCGATTGATGTGGCTAATGTGGGAATCCATTTGTCTCTAATTCCTACTCTAGTAATGAAAAATTACATTACCAACTTACTTACAAAGTTGGGGGAATGACAAAAGACGCTTAGTCTAGATAATGAACAACTTCAACAACAAAACCAAATAGAAATCGTAGTCCACAATCAGACTCATGCACTCTATCTGTAGAAGGTTCAGGCTCACTAAATATTGCAACAATTACATGACACAAAAGTATCAATTAATTCAAATACAAGGATCAACATGTTGAAAGTAGTACCTCCTTCAAAACCCTTGTGGGATCAGTCAACAAGTTGTATGAGAAGATAAATAAAATTTTTAAGGTATCTCTGGACATTCTCCCCTATCTCAAAATTTCAATCGTAAAGGCTCATCTTCAAGTTTTGGAGTCACAGAACCTTGCACTCCACACTCATCGCCAACAATTTTAACTAGTAGATTTGGAGATGCAATAGAAGATTACTATGGCCAAGGAATCCATCGAGAAGGACTAAACCAAACTTAAGGATTTTTCATGGTTGGTAGAATAAACTTTTACTCCCTAGAACCATTTTCAAAATATGTTAGAATTCAACTCTATTGATGGCAAGGTTCACATGGTTGAAGTTGAGGTCGCCTTACAAAAGAGCAGTGTGGATTCCCTACCTCCAACCTAGAACCAAGTTGCGATGATATCCATCATGAGAAAGACCAAGAAAACTATTGTCACATGGTTGGAGTAGAAAATGATTTCTAATTTGGTCAACAACACTACTTATAAGGCTAAAGTGTTTTATACTAAACTTGCAATCACCTCCATGATAAAAAAAAAATGGAGAAAATGAACATGAAATCTCCATAGGTCACAACAAATGATACAAACGAAGTCATTCAACTTACTCAACAACTCCATACCACCCTTGAGGAATATGACAGTCAATTCAAGGAGTTCCTTTAGAAACTCATGAAGATAGTTCCTCGCGTGGCATTAGTCACACCATAATCAAGGCCATTGGCTCGAGGATGTGCAATATAATAGTGTTTGGGCGTTGTTTGCATCCAATGTTTTGAAGTGAATATCATGTGTGTGAACAAAAATAGTTGTGTGTGCACTACATTTTTTTGTGCAAATCAACAATAGTGTTATGGATGAAATAAGGCACATGCACCAATCATAGTTCCACAATGTGCACCAAGAATAAAGAAGATACCACATGCACTTCAAAATAAAGAATAATATATTCAAGAATGTTGTTGAATTATTAACTTAGGAAGAATGAGAGATCATGGAGCAGTTAAGGAATGAACTAGAAATTTAGTTAATGCTACCATGAATCCAAAGAGGCCATGTGGGTTTCATGCGGGTGGAAAAAGAATGAGGGATTAGCAGGAGGTAGAGCAAGTGGATTAGAGGTGAAATTTCTAGAGTCTCAAAGTAGATAAGGAATAAAAAGGGATCAATGAATACATAGAGATGAGTTCATATTTTGGAGATACTAAGGTCACTAACAAAGAAGATAAGAGAAATGAGTTTGACTAGTTTTTGTATGAGTCTTATTATGAGTCTATTTTTGCATGTGGCTAGAACCATTTTTGTAAGGAGTCTGTAATCAAGTCAGTTGAGTAGTATGTGAAGAGTCTAAGATAAAGTGCATAGAACCTTGTAATGCACTACTGATATAATGTATGAGAGCATAGGACATTTTTTCTGATGAAATATAAGTCCCTTGGTCCATGTATGCCATTGTTGGAATGGAAATAATATAAATCTATTGTTATTCCTATCATTCAATGTGTTGACTATGATTTCAATCAAAAAATATGGTCATGTTGCATGTTGTTAATATATTCTTTAATTTTAATGGAATGTGTGAATGTCATCCTAAGAGACTTCCCTTTGTAGCTTAACCCTTTTTCATCGACACAAGACCATATGGTCTCTATGATTCTCATGGTATCTTGAGTGAGACCTTCTTCAGTCATAGATTGAGGATTCATATGTCGACGACTTAGTATTTTTTTGGTCAACTCTAGATGAACCTTGGGTCATCAACCTCTCTACCATTAAGAAGGATGCTCGCAAGTGAGCCAACATGTGTCACCTATCATCATTGTACCAAAGAATGATGGAAGTTGGTGAATGTGTATCAACTCCAGAGAATTGAATAAGACTACAATAAAAAATCAATACCCTCTACCCAAGATCGATGATATATTAGATCCATTATATAACATAAATTATTTCACCAAGTTGGATCTCAAATCGAGATACCACTAGGTAATTTTCATGGAAGAACACACCTCCAATAATTTCTTCAAGACAAAGAAAGGTTTGTATGAATGGCTTGTCATGCCTTCTATTTTATTTAATGCACTAGCTACAATTATGATATTGATTAATGATGTATTACGCCTATATCTAGATTCATTTGTTATAGTATATTGGGATTCTATACTAGTTTATAATGATATATGGTAGGAGTACATATCACATCTCATGCATGTGTTAGAGATTTAGTTGAAGCACCAACTACTTTTTAACCTCAAGAAATGTGAGTTTGCTCAAAATTATTTGGTGTATTTGGGGTATGTGATTGGATGAGGAGAGCTCAAGATATATCCCACAAGTATCAAGGTCATCATGAAATTGCGAGTTCCTACAAATTTCACTGAAGCTAGAAGTTTTGTTGGGGAAACACAGTACTTGCGTAAGTTCATAGATTATTTTTCAGTAGTAGATATGCCACTCCACACTATAAAAATGTGTGGTAAGAGGTTCTAGTGGGGAAACAATCACCAAAATGATTTCGATTAGTTGAAAAGAAATATCATTCAAGCACCAGTTCTTGCATTACCAAAATTGCAAAATCCTTTTGAAGTGGAGATATATGCAAGTGGGCATGGCATGGAAATAGTTTTTATTCAAGGAGAAAGGCTTGCATGCTATCATTCCAAAATATTTCATGGGGAAATTCTCAACTACCCTACCTCTGACAAGGAAATATATTCCCTAGTTCAAGATTTCAAGAAGTGGAAGCACTATATAATGGGAAAGGAGACCATCATCTACATATATAACTAGTTTCTATAGTATTTGCAGGACTAGAGTAAGTAATAACAAACAATACATTGCAAGTGGATGGGGCTTTTACAACAATTTCATCTAGTCATCAAGTATAAGAAGGGAATTAAAAATAGGTTGGAAAATATTCTTTCAAGGGAACCCACATCCAATATTACATACTTGGTAAGTCTGATACACATGGATACTTTTACCCATGATTCATATAGATATCAATA